>OZ026847.1:1548818-1739257 GCA_964023205.1 Lutraria lutraria
ACTACAAAACGTCTCCATGTCAGACTTGGCTATACCAGATCATGTTGGTTGGCTTATTGACCAATCAGAACAAAGTAAAGTCTGGTGTGTTGTTATTGATATGTTGTTCTGTGTATTCGAGGACCAAGGCTCAGCCAAGCCATGCGACGTTATTATTTTACCAGGATGTAATATTCGACCTCTTGTTTATAACACAGCAATTAACGGAATAAACAATAATACTCATTCTCAGACGGTCACAGGAATTTCTAAATTCCAGTTTGTTATTGACGACGCCAGTACAGGAAATAAGCATGTTTTTGGAGTCGATTCGCAGACTGACCTTGACACGTGGTACCGCATCTTGAAAAAAGCGTCAGCGCTAGATCCGGAAGTGACAAACGATATTACTCTTTCTAATGGTGATAGTGAGCCGCCTGTTCACAATGGTTCTCGGAGAGCATCATTTGACGATCTGTTACCAAGTGTTGGCTACATGCCATCCCAAGATTGCACAAGACGCTCTGTAAGAATGAAAAGCGCGGGAAACTTTGGAACGAATGATTGCAATGGAAACAATGATGAGAGTGTAGGAAGTTCGCATGATCTGACGAATGGACATCTAACTGGTGCCCGTGGTCTGGTGAGACACGACTCTAAGGCGTCTGTGAAGGATTTTAAAATGCGATTGAGACAAGAGCCTAAACCGGACATTTCGAAGCATCAACCGGTAAAGGCAACACATTTTCAATCGAGAGCAAACGATGAAGAACCGCGTATGCCTCAAGGAAAGAAACTCCGATCATTTGGTAGCTTCGAGAGTTTGTTGAAATTCAAACGCAAAAAGCGAAAACCTTCTGAGGATACACTTTCAAATGATGACTGTAACAGTATTGTTAGTGGGTCGTCCATCGAACAAGATATGATGACCAGGTCGGTTGACATAAGTGCAAATGCTTCAAAGCTTCAGACTAGAAGAGCTAAGAAACTCTCGCGTTCTTTGGAGATGGCGCCGAGGAATGGTGCAAGCAATGGCATCGCTCGTCGAGCATCGGACATAAAAGACCGTGTGTTTAGTAGACGGTCATCCAAACCTTCCGCAAAGCTTGGAGATCTACATGATACTAGTATGCACGGGTTTCTATTACATAAACACCATCTGAAATGGCAAAAACTGTGGTGTGTTGTATGTCGTGGATGTTTCTATGGATTTAAGTCAAACGTACCGGAAGAAAATGCGCAGTTATCTGTGATGCTTGCAAATTGTACCGTAGTCTTTGTGTCAGAACAGGATAAAAAGCACAAGCATTTATATATATTCAAATTATCTCAGGAACGAGCAAAAAGCATTTATCTTTGTGTTAATGACTATAAGGAACTTATGAAATGGCTTACCGTCTTGCAAATGGAATCAAACAGTGTCATTTCAAATGCTGACAGAATTAGAAAATCGTCTGAAAGCGAAAATGACAGTATTTGTTCATCTTTATCTAGTCAAAGTGGATCTTTAGGCACCGTTTCGTCGGGTGATCAACCATCTAGTGTCGAATCAAGTCGGTCAAGGTCAAAGAAGAAGAAACAGGCTCCGACAAAGCCACCTCGTAAATTTCGTAATTCGTCATGTCCGCCATCTGTAAACAGGGATTCTGGGACTTCAACAGGGGAGGACACTCTTACCTCTGGAAGTATGAGTTCAGGCAATGAGAGTAATACATACGGTTCTACAGGTGAGATTCATACAGGTAGGAAGGGAGAGAACTCTTAATCTTAGATCAGACGTAGTTAGAGTTGTCTACCTTTGACAATGTTTTTACACTGTTTTTATACTGTTTGACATGTCAGTTTTTGTTTTATTTCTTTACCAACTTTAAAATACTGTTATTTTAATGTTTTCTCTGACAATCAAACATCAGATTTCATACAATCCGATGTTTGCTATGTTTAGCAAAATGATCTATATTGTGCAATTTATTAACCCGATGAGTATATCAATATTGTGACCCGCTTGATGCACGTAACGATGTGTTCAAAATAATAATTCTTCTATTCAAGTACTTGTTTGGGTCATTGTCGAGGATATATTCGCGTCTGCGACTTTTAATAGGAAGTTCATCACGTGTTCATCACGTGTGTAGTAGTATATGTAGTCTAATAATTTCATCATTTGTGTTCACAGAAGAATTACCCCGGTATGATAAAGCAGTAAGTCACGTATGGCAGAATGATAGGGGCTACCTTTTTAATGCAATAAGGGCCAAACTATCAGCATACAGACGTAAAGATGAGTCCATAAACAATAAAGACTTACATGGGGCCAGTAATGAACGAATGATGGTGGTACAAGATGGTGCTGTAAAAACGGTAAGACTATTATGAACTGTTTTTATCTATGAATATTGCTTAATAATTGTTATAAAAAATCGAGATTTATCATTCTACTCTTTTCCAGATTATTATAACATAAATTCTTACTGCGTTTTATGTTAATCAGATATCGTTCAAATATGAAAAACAAATTGTCGATCACGGGAAAAATGTCTGAAGATTGTTGTTGAACGGATAACTAAAAGCAGGGATAATGTCAATTCTTGTTTAGTCCTTGTAATAAAACACAGATATTTGTACAACAGATGCCAATAGTTAAAACAACAATTTTAACAAATTTAATGAAATTATGTATAACTGGTAGCACTTTTCACATTAATTGAATGTTTTGGTATGTTACGTCGTATGTAATTACATACACTGTGTTTATATTTTTTCTTTTGATTGATATTTCACTAGCTAAACCATATCATTCCGACAGATAATTACCACGTTAACGTTTGGTCTGATTCATTTCTTCTTGCAATAGTAAGGTACATCTCAAACTGTACAGTAATCACAAAACAAGAATTTGTGTTCGTATAATTTACGACTGTTCTGTGTCTGAAATATTTTGATTAGAAGAATTACGTTTGGTCTTCCTAAGTCAACGGTTCTATTGTTACTCAAATTTATTTCGAAAGTCTGATGTATACTTCCTCAAACTATGAAGTTAAAACCATCTGAACAAAATTATTCACTTTTTCTCACCATATAATTATTCTATATTAAACAATTTATTTGTATATTTGTATACCATTGTACTATTTATATGATTATGGTTAAATAAAGTTGAGTTGAATGCATTTTTGTGCGGACAAAAAGTACTACGTTTTTCTACAACCATATTCAATATTATTGTAAACATAGTTCTCGTTTGCATGTCGCTGTGCAAGTTCATGTAAGTTCAGTTTTCATGTCGCTATGCAAGTCTATGTAAGTTCAGTTTTCATGTCGCTGTGCAAGTCTATGTAAGTTCAGTTTTCATGTCGCTGTGCAAGTCCATGTAAGTTCAGTTTTCATGTCGCTATGCAAGTCCATGTAAGTTCAGTTTTCATGTCGCTGTGCAAGTCTATGTAAGTTCAGTTTTCATGTCGCTGTGCAAGTCCATGTAAGTTCAGTTTTCATGTTGCAGTGCAAGTCCATGTAAGTTCAGTTTTCATGTCGCTGTGCAAGCCCATGTAAGTTTAGTTTTCATGTCGCTGTGCAAGTCTATGTGAGTTCAGTTTTCATGTTGCTGTGCAAGTCCATGTAAGTTCAGTTTCAATGTTGCAGTGCAAGTCCATGTAAGTTCAGTTTTCATGTCGCTGTGAAAGTCTATGTAAGTTCAGTTTTAATGTCGCTGTGCAAGTCTATGTAAGTTCAGTTTTCATGTCGCTGTGCAAGTCCATGTAAGTTCAGTTTTCATGTTGCAGTGCAAGTCCATGTAAGTTCAGTTTTCATGTCGCTGTGCAAGCCCATGTAAGTTTAGTTTTCATGTCGCTGTGCAAGTCTATGTGAGTTCAGTTTTCATGTTGCTGTGCAAGTCCATGTAAGTTCAGTTTCAATGTTGCAGTGCAAGTCCATGTAAGTTCAGTTGTCATGTCGCTGTGAAAGTCTATGTAAGTTCAGTTTTCATGTCGCTGTGCAAGTCCATGTAAGTTCAGTTTTCATGTCGCTGTGCAAGTCTATGTAAGTTCAGTTTTCATGTCGCTGTGCAAGTCCATGTAAGTTCAGTTGTCATGTCGCTGTGAAAGTCCATGTAAGTTCAGTTATCATGTAACTGGGCAAGTCTATGTAAGTTCAGTTTTCATGTCGCTGTGCAAGTCCATGTAAGTTCAGTTTCAATGTTGCAGTGCAAGTCCATGTAAGTTCAGTTTTCCTGTCGCTGTGCAAGTCCATGTAAGTTCAGTTTTCCTGTCGCTGTGCAAGTCCATGTAAGTTCAGTTTTCATGTTGCAGTGCAAGTCCATGTAAGTTCAGTTTTCATGTCGCTTTGAAAGTCCATGTAAGTTCAGTTTTCATGTTGCAGTGCAAGTCCATGTAAGTTCAGTTGTCATGTCGCTGTGAAAGTCTATGTAAGTTCAGTTTTCATGTCGCTGTGCAATTCCATGTAAGTTCAGTTTTCATGTCGCTGTGCAAGTCCATGTAAGTTCAGTTTTCATGTCGCTGTGCAAGTCTATGTAAGTTCAGTTTTCATGTCGCTGTGCAAGTCCATGTAATTTCAGTTTTCATGTCGCTGTGAAAGTCTATGTAAGTTCAGTTTCAATGTTGCAGTGCAAGTCCATGTAAGTTTAGTTTTCATGTCGCTGTGCAAGTCCATGTAAGTTCAGTTTTCATGTCGCTGTGCAAGTCCATGTAAGTTCAGTTTTCATGTCGCTTTGAAAGTCTATGTAAGTTCAGTTTTCATGTCGCTGTGCAAGTCCATGTAAGTTCAGTTTTCATGTCGCTGTGCATGTCTATGTAAGTTCAGTTTTCATGTCGCTGTGCATGTCTATGTAAGTTCAGTTTTCATGGGTACTTTCAGTACCTTGATTTGTTTCTTCTTTTTTTACGTTCATTGGTTGGTACTGTATGCAACTAGTGTATGATATGAACGTATATTTACTGTCAGTGAAACAGTTCTATACAACGGTTCATTATTCTAAATGCAGATTTAACAGGATATTTCGTAAATATTTCAAACTTGATAAACAAATCTGATGAAATCGCGTATTTAACTGTAGAACAATCTAATTATCTATTTAAATTGGTTATTGTATTCATTACTGGTGTTAGTTTCGGGTTAATTGGTTAAATTGGACAACTTTCTCTAAATTATACACTTAAGTTGATTCTACCTACCCACATAATGATTACAGATAGCCTATCCTAACTCCAAGTGCTCGTTGGATCCCTTTTCAACTATTGACCTTGTAATTATCGTTGTCGTCCTTTGTTCTGAGTAATTTCCAAGTGTTCCATACAATTTATAGCTGGTCTCCCTCGCACGACAACAACACTATAAATTTCAGTCGTTACTACTCGGGCATTTCCGTATAATTTTAAGTATCTCTTCATTCGAATTCCTTCGGGCGCTATCTTTAGACGTCACTCTAAACAGTTCCTAAACAAATATATATTATATTTTCTGACAGGATTTTGTTTTGATCTATGCGTGAAGCTCAAATCTCGTGATCTCACGTTGATTGGCCGGTTTGAATCTCGTTGATGAAAATAATATACCAACTACATCATGAGACACGTGCATGACTAGTTTGGATGCAGGCGACAGACGTCAAAAATATTTTGTATTGCCAGCAAATTGACCCTAAAATGAGTGGTTAATATCGTCTAAAGACAAATACATTTGCACGAATCACAGCTTATGTATCGTCCAACTTCGTGAAACCATCGGCTATATAATTATGTAATAGCAGAATCGTTTTCTCTTTATATTTCCAGGTACAGTTGTATTGTTTAAATATAGGTTAATGTTATATCATCGAGTGCTATATTTCATTGAATCATTCACGTGCATAACAAGATATCCTGTTCGGATATAAAGATTGTTAGATTTACATCCAGACGCTAAAATGAGAAATTATTTTCCCATAAAATCAGTCTAAGACTTCCTGTCCTTCACACTGATCTGCATAAATATTCCGTGTTAGTCATAATGCATCATTTGTGTTGATTTTTTATCTTACGTTGCAAATTTCATAAAGATAACAGTCGCAAATCGATTATAAGTGGTGCTTTACGCTTACATCTATACAAATATCCAGCGCCACTTTAATTTTTTTATGAACATGGAATTAGTCCGCACATCATGGTATTTTTAAATCATGGCTATATAACATGTATGTTTGTTTTCATTAGATTGTTAAATGTTTACCACCAAAAAAAAATGAAATAATAAAAGTATTTATAGACACAGTTTATTTTGATTAAACTACTAAATCTGTTGGTGATATGTTTAATATCATTTATCATCAATAATACGAAGTGTCTTACCTAACATCAATATGAATAATAGGCTCGTAAAATCCTAGTTTTAGCATTAAATGAAGGATTTGGCATTACACCATTACCTATATAATATAATACACACTGCATCTCTTGCCTGTCTGCAGAATAACTCACTGTATGAAAGAGACACTTCAACGATCCACTGCGTTATAAAAGAACAGTATGCATAGCTTACATTTGCTTCAACAGTTATCCGTCTTTCTTGTGTCTATACATATTTACTTGCAGTTGTTATTTGTTGCGACATTTAGCGTTACAGATGCGACATAATAGCGTCAGGAGGTTTTGCAACATTTAGCGTTGGTTGCGACATTTAGCGTTGCTACATACTTTAATACCTAATTCATTTGATCACATTGAATAATGATTAGAGAGACTTTGTATACAGCATCATTGTGGTTCACTAATGTCAGTTTTGGAGCTGCATTTTCATTTGCATCTGTAAAGGAATTTCACAGTAAACGTTGAACGTTGTATTTCTCTCCTTTCAATATTTTGATTTATTCTACTACGTGCTGTATTTTCGTTGTATACCTAGCGAAAACAAACCAATTTAGGTACAATTAGATGAAACCCAATCATTGTACATCAATAAATTTATGTTTGTTTGTTTTGTTGAACTCGGGTTAATGTCTTCATAATGACCTCGTTATCCTTGATTCTTCTCTTTAATAAGTCTGTATTACATTGAGAATATATTATAATAATAAACCTACAACTTGTTCTCTCATTATTTGATAGTGATTGTGTATATATGACCTTAGTGTAATCTCTCATTCATAACTAGATACCAGCGAAACATATAAACACCAACACACAAATAAACGGACATTTGTCTGATATTCCTGGAACATATTAATTGGAAACTGAACGATAATTCAGCATCCCAAAGCCATCATTCACTCGGCGCGCATAAATTTGGATAATAGCAAAGTACATGTACTAGGTTTTATAACATCCGCCGTGTAATTGTTAAACTAGTCCCCGTTTATGTTGCTGTGCAGTTCTGTGTAAATTTAGTTTCCATAAGTACTTTCAGTACTTTGATATATTTGTTTAAGATTTCTTCTAAGCTATCGCTCTTATTATTTTCACCCATGTTTTTATGTAGATTTCAAATTCTAAATGCATTCCAAAAGCATGCATTGTTGAATTTTCGAATATTGCTTGATTCATCTTTTCCAATTTTTTTCTCTCGATCTCTCGAGCCAAGTTTCTACAAACAAGCTCGTGAAGTACGAATGTAATACTTAAAATCACCAAACACTCGTCACATATCATAACCACAGAAATTATTTGTCAAGTTTCTGAAATTTATGTTTTTTTCATTCTAATAAGATATATGGATGCAAAACATGGATAAATCTTGAACATGCATTACCGTTAATTGGCTTTAGTCTTTAAATGCTCAATTTCCAACTGCACTTGGTCAAAAAAATACATTTCTGGTTTACTTTGACATTCCCAAAATATAGATTTTACAGGTCGGCAGTACCAATGTGATTATACTTCATAATAAAATAATGAAAATATGGACAAGAACAAATATGTTAATAGGTAAAAGTAAATCTAGGGTACTGCGGAAAAGTTGGATTGACCGCGGTAAGCAGAAACTTTCCTGAGGAGGGAAGACAAGTCACAGTAATAGGAAGGAATAAGAGAGATAAAATAGATAGAGAAAAAAGAAATAAAAAACGGAAGAAACCGATGAAAAATAAAAGTGAGAAGAAAGAAAGAAAGATAAAAGAAATAGATGAAAAATAAAAGTGAGAAGAAAGAAAGAAAGATAAAAGAAATAGTTGAAAAATAAAAGTGAGAAATAAGAAAAAAACACGTAATCATGAGATGAAAAATGAAAGTGAGAAATAAGAAAAAAACACGAAATCATGAGATGAAAAATGAAAGTGAGAAATAAGAAAAAAACACGAAATCATGAGATGAAAAATGAAAGTGATAAATAAGAAAAAAAACACGAAATCATGAGATGAAAAATGAAAGTGAGAAATAAGAAAAGGAAATAGAGAATAGAAAAAGAGAAATAATGGAGAGTCTATCATTAATTCTCATATCAAAACATTCTTGGCAATAATCACTCAAGTTTTATCTCCTGTGAAAACATACAGACGGCTGATAAAGGCACTTTTCTTTATTCATTATCAACAATAAAAGCTGGTCAGTTTTCACTTTACTCAAGTCAAGGGATCATGGTAATCACTGTTTACTCTAAGTTATAAACAATCGTACGTTACGGGTGATCTATAATTGTAAATTCGGTCATAAATCCACATTGTTTAAATTGGGTTTGCCCTCTCTTAGATTAAAAGCTTTTGGTGATAAAAAGTGTGTACCTTGGAGCAAATATATATATATCTGTTTGAGATGTTCTACTGATTACGGATAAGGCGTGGACGATTTGGAAAATGTTACTGCTTGCATGTTCTGATAACAGAAACGTAAAGAGAGTCGTGAACATGCATTTAGACTTTTAATTCATGAGGGCTGACTTTCTCTGATGGTTATCTGAGCGTGATTTTCCCAGGTACCCGAGTTTCTGGCGAAATTCATTATAGCTATCGACCAATAAATACCAACATTTTGTGCGTTGTTAGAATGTTAGTGTCTAGTCGTTTATTACAATCGAATTAAAGCAGAGTGCAATCATAGGAATAGTTCACATTCAACTAGAAATTGCTAATGTGGTAGTGTTACAATTTAATGTTGTGGATACACGGTGCAATATTGGAGAATAATATACCAAGAGGTATGTCATGTTGTATGCATCTTTGATTATTGTTGCTTCGACAGTTGTAATGTTACTACTAGTATTATATAATATGTCCTGTAGCTTTATATTGTGGCATTATTTGATTATCCGATTTGTCTTAATTGCAAGCCTAAATTTTCAGTTTTACTCAAATCAAGTCAAATATTCCTTTGGCTTTTAACTATACCAGTACATCACCAAATACGTTCTATACAATGTACATCGAACAATGGTGACGTCACTTCATACAAAATGTGTTATGTTCTGTTCTGCGTAACATTGTCCAAACAAGTGGTCAGAAAATATATCATAAAAATACAAAGGAACTATAGATCAGATTGAGTACTTTGTTGCTTCCTTAAGATAATGATTAATACCTGGAGTAAAAGACCACGCAGAACTAATTGAAAATCTTGTCAACATCATCCTGTACACTGTTTATACATTTCTTGTCAGATGCTTATTTTTATTATCATTTGTATTCTTCTTGTTGTTATTGTTGTTGCTGTTTCTGGTTATCAGGAAAACAAAGTTTTCTGTTTGTAGAATACTGGTGTTGATGACATACTATCGACGAAGTTATTTTTAAAGTGTCTATACACGATGAACCACTGATCTGGGTCTGCATGATAAGTTTGACCGTAAAAACTCCTGCTTCAATTATATACTCGTCAGTATTTGTACACACGGACAGTATATCTGTTAATATAAAATGCTGAAACACAGTCATGTCTGGTAAACAGTTCTTTCCTGTATTTGTTTATTAGCAATGAACCATATGTTTCATACAATGAAAATGTACCATAAATGATATGTAAAGAAAACAAGAATTATTCTGACTTTCATACCTGATGAAATGGATCTTAGCTAAATGACTGTTTCTCGAAACAAATTAGTATTTGATTTTCAGAACGTTCTATCCAAGAACTGCATGACTTGTGTTAACACCTGTTTTTGTAATAAATTATTTTTATTTAAATTCAATGCAGGTGGTATACGGTCATTATTTTGTTATAAATTCAAATCTGAACTTAATGCACAAGTACCGGAATAAAACATGGTATATGTGTTTGATGTTTACTAACTCTACTAGAAGTTTTTAGATCTCAATAAATGATAGAAATACTGAATTGATTACAGTTGAGTTGAATTGAAAGTCAGGTACATTTAACACCAGTAGTCAATCACATAGCTTATGTATAAATACTGATGTTTAAATGCTGAAATCAGAAATGACGTCATAATACAGTTTTATATCAAGGATATGATAGGAATTGAGAATGTAAATTTATTTTATTCTTATTCCATCAACTTTATAACACCTGGATGTTTCTTCATCAATAATTCAACAAACAAACACGTGACGTTTAATCTTCAAATTTAATTTCGTGGCAGGTACAATCAAACCTGTGTTAGCGGCCACGTCAGAATAAAAGCCATCCTGTGAATAAAGCCATTCTTCTAAAAACTGTATTTTATTATTAATAACAAAATTACCTCCGAATAAAGGTCACGAGTCAATAAAGGTCACCAGTCAATAAAGGCCATCTACCAATAAAGGCCATCTACCAATAAAGGCCATCTACCAATAAAGGTCATCTACCAATAAAGGCCATCTACCAATAAAGGCCATCTACCAATAAAGGTCACCAGTCAATAAAGGTCATCTACCAATAACGGCCATCTACCAATAAAGGCCATCTACCAATAAAGGCCATCTACCAATAAAGGTCACCAGTCAATAAAGGTCATCTACCAATAAAGGCCATCTACCAATAAAGGTCACCAGTCAATAAAGGCATCTACCAATAAAGGCCATCTACCAATAAAGGTCATCTACCAATAAAGGCCATCTACCAATAAAGGTCATCTACCAATAAAGGCCATCTACCAATAAAGGTCACCAGTCAATAAAGGCCATCTACCAATAAAGGCCATCTACCAATAAAGGCCATCTACCAATAAAGGTCACCAGTCAATAAAGGCCATCCACCAATAAAGGCCATCTACCAATAAAGGTCACCTACCAATAAAGGTCATCTACCAATAAAGGTCACGAGTCAATGAAGGCCATCTACCAATAAAGGCCATCTACCAATAAAGGCCGTCATCTACCAATAAAGGCCATCTACCAATAAAGGCCATCTACCAATAAAGGTCACCAGTCAATAAAGGCCATCCACCAATAAAGGCCATCTACCAATAAAGGTCACCTACCAATAAAGGTCACCAGTCAATAAAGGCCATCTACCAATAAAGGTCATCTACCAATAAAGGCCATCTACCAATAAAGGCCATCTACGAATAAAAGTCATCTACCAATAAAGGTCATCTACCAATAAAGGCCATCTACCAATAAAGGTCATCTACCAATAAAGGCCATCTACCAATAAAGGTCATCTACCAATAAAGGTCATCTACCAATAAAGACCATCTACCAATAAAGGTCATCTACCAATAAAGGTCATCTACCAATAAAGGCCACATTTTGTCTTTCTCAATAGTGACCTTTATTCACAGGATTTACTGTATTAAGAAATCGTGTAATATGATATTGTATGATTGTACTTTTCTTGATTGGTTATAATGATACTATGACATTTTAAAGTTTACATGGTTGCCTAGCAACACTACAGTAATAAAGTGAAATGGTAGAATTACATTAACTGTCCACTGTTAACAATAACATCGGTATATGTTACTACATGTACTGGATCAAGGCAATCCATTAAAATGTAGGTTTAATGTAACAATGATTGCTGTTTTACGACGTTGGATTTAATTGACAACACAAAAGTCAGTGTCATTTTTATTATGTATTATAATTATATAGCTGTTTGTATAGAGACATATTATAGATACATTATTTGACGTGGATACGGTACAGACACATTGATGATGGTCGAGTTTTTCATCTAAACAAGAAAATATGTTTGTTTCACATGGGTGTTATCTCCCTTGTTATAAATTGTAATATTTGGCACCGGCTCCCTATTTTAGGAAATTAAACGATAGTTCAGCTTTCTGTAGCCGCCACTCACCCGGCGTGCTATATCTGTCATGCCATTGTTATACTAGTTCCCATTCCATGTTGTAATGTAAGTCTATGTAAGTTCAGTTTCCATAACTGCTTTCAGTAATGTATTACATAAAATGTTCATATATTTTAGAAAACTACAGTGAGGCATCTCTCAAAGTATGTGTACATATGTATTAGTCACTATCTGTATTATAACATTCGTATTTTAAGTGATTTGATCTAAGATTTCATCTCGACAAATTTCACTATTCTATGTAAGTTATTTATAAGTATAAATAGTGAAATTTCTTATCACATAAATGTAGAATGAGTCATATGTATCATTTTGATTTAGTCGACGTTTTTCAATGATATTTCAGTTATCTACTGCTTATCAGTTGTCATGGAATGTATTCTAACCAATATTAACCTACTCATACACAAGGAACCGGCAACTTCTCCACATATGGATGAAAATTGCGTTTTTGTCAAATTTTCCAAGAAAGATACGACCTGTCGCAACCCGAACTCGAACCCGAATCACCGGAATTGGAAATGTGATTCAATGCTAAATATTTACTTATGTCATTATGAACACATAATGTTCAATCCTGTACGGTCAGGAGAGACACGCATTAAAAGAGGGTTGGGGACATGTATTTTCCCTTGTTGTTCACGTACACCCTTATACTTGATTCATTTCTAATGTAACTAAATGTCGACTTACCTACGACTATATCTATGTTTTCTTGTTTTATTTCTCAAGTGGAAACAATTTTATTTCTACAATCTGATCAAAGACGATAAGTCTTAGAAACAATTTTAAGAAGAAACTTACCTTCAGCTAAAATAAACTAGCCCGTTAGTAATCTTTGTTTTTATCGTCTGGAACATTATAACTATTGTTCCTGATTTATGGGAAATTAACAGTCTTACTGCAAACATTCTTATAAATAACAGTTCAGTACCTCCCTTTGCACTTTTCATTTTAATTTGATGCACGAAAGATATTGTAATGAAGAACTTGTTGCAAACTTGAGGCTGTAAATCAGGGGTATTTTTAATCAATCAGGGATATAATAAATGACTCAGGGGTATATTTAATAAATAAGGGATATATTAAATGATTAAGGGGTATATTTAATAAATAAGGGGTACATTAAATGATTAAGGGGTATATTTAATAAATAAGGGATATATTAAATGATTAAGGGGTATATTTAATAAATAAGGGATATATTAAATGATTAAGGGGTATATTTAATAAATAAGGGATACATTAAATGATTAAGGGGTATATCTAATAAATAAGGGATACATTAAATGACTCAGGGGTATATTTAATAAATAAGGGATATATTAAATGATTAAGGGGTATATTTAATAAATAAGGGATATATTAAATGATTAAGGGGTATATCTAATAAATAAGGGATACATTAAATGACTCAGGGGTATATTAAATAAATAAGGGATATATTAAATGATTAAGGGGTATATTTAATAAATAAGGGATATATTAAATGATTAAGGGGTATATCTAATAAATAAGGGGTACATTAAATGACTCAGGGGTATATTTAATAAATAAGGGATATATTAAATGATTAAGGGGTATATTTAATAAATAAGGGATACATTAAATGATTAAGGGGTATATCTAATAAATAAGGGGTACATTAAATGACTCAGGGGTATATTTAATAAATAAGGGATATATTAAATGATTAAGGGGTATATTTAATAAATAAGGGATATATTAAATGATTAAGGGGTATATTTAATAAATAAGGGATATATTAAATGATTAAGGGGTATATCTAATAAATAAGGGATACATTAAATGACTCAGGGGTATATTAAATAAATAAGGGATATATTAAATGATTAAGGGGTATATTTAATAAATAAGGGATATATTAAATGATTAAGGGGTATATTTAATAAATAAGGGATATATTAAATGATTAAGGGGTATATTTAATAAATAAGGGATATATTAAATGATTAAGGGGTATATCTAATAAATAAGGGATACATTAAATGACTCAGGGGTATATTTAATAAATAAGGGATATATTAAATGATTAAGGGGTATATTTAATAAATAAGGGATATATTAAATGATTAAGGGGTATATTTAATAAATAAGGGATATATTAAATGATTCAGGGGTATATCTAATAAATAAGGGGTACACTAAATGATTCAGGGGTATATCTAATGAATAAGGGGTATATTTAATAAATAAGGGATATATTTAATCAATCAGGGGTATACTAAATGATTCAGGGGTATAATAAATGATTCAGGGGTATATCTAATAAATAAGGGGTATACTAAATGACTCAGGGGTATATTTAATCAAGCAGGGGTATTATAGATGATTCAGGGGTATATTTAATCAAGCAGGGGTATTATAGATGATTCAGGGGTATATTTAATCAAGCAGGGGTATAATAGATGATTCAGGGGTATACTAAATGACTCAGGGGTATATTTAATCAATCAGGGATACATTAAATGATTTAGGGGTATTTTTAATCAACCAGTGGTATCGTCAATAAATTCAGGATAATTTCGCAATAAATCTACGGTTCACTAATGTATTGCCATCAAGTCTATGAGAACTCGCTGTGTGTTCCAGGAAGCACGTGTAGTCTACATATGTGTCCCATATGGCTTAATTTCAAGAACTCTCGTTAATGTATTAGTGGTGATTTTAAAATGATAGCGAAACAAACATTTTATGAACACCTTAATTCCACTTCCGACTTCAATTTCCTCAGAAATCGTTTTGTTACGAAGTGACGATGATTACTGAGTTTGTTTACCCTCGCCACCGGGGAATCCCACATATGGTCGAGCTTAATTACGAAGGGACTTACTAGCATCCGTCTTGAGTATGTATGGGATGGATTGGTGGTGTAGTGGCACCGGACTATCAATCAGAAGGACGTAGCTGGCGTGATTGTCAAATAACTATTTGTCAACATTTTATACATACATTTTGTATTTATCAGCTGTGTACATGGGTGTGATCAGCTGAAATGTACATAAAACAACTACGAGGATGAAATCACTATTTGAATATTCTTTTATTCGGAATAAATTGCTCACTTATGTTTGGAATTCATTTGAAATATTGAAATGCACAGGAAAAGAACAGCTCGGACACATAACTTTCTCTATTTCGATTTAATCTCAAGTATTTTTATTGGAACACCAATTATAACGTATAGTGATGACTTTATCAGGTACATTAATATATCTGACGGGGATGTGGTAGATTATAGTTTGTTTTATTGCCATATCATGGTCATATTACGAGTATTTACCGCACAGACCAAGTACAATGGTCACAAACGACAATAGATAGTCATCTGTCGACCATTTAGATACATAGATTGTGATTTTATTGTCATGGTTCCCGATCTTGGTGATTTTGTATCTTTGACTTTGGACAAGGCCGGAAACCAATCACCAATTTTAAACACCAAGGTTTGATCCGCATCTCTAGTTTTTATGACAATAATTACACGATTATCAGCCTGATTTAATGTTAGCATTGAAGTCATCATCCAGTTTATTAAGTTTCTAGATAATCAGTAATTATGTAGACAAAGAAGGGTCAACTATTGACCTGTTTATACAAAGTGTTTCCGCTGCCCTATGGCTGTACTTGCTCATCTAACAACTATGAAGATACTGGTACCGTGTCAAACACATTTTCTACGTATCAATTATAAGACAATATATTCACATCTAGTGAGCTGCTTATCAATAGTGTTATTTACGAGCTTCATACAATAGTTTTCCATAGCCCTCATTCGCTCGGCACGCATGTATTTTTATGCGACCCAAAGTACTGTTTTTTTCTACATCCGCCTTAAACTAATTCTCGCTACAAGCTGCAAAGCAAGTCTATGTAAGTTCAGTTTCTATGATTACTTTCAGTACTTTGATTTAACAATGGTTTTCATTTATGTTAGATTTGTAATACGCGGTAACCTTCAAAGACAAGCACTGCTACCTTGATTTGTAAGTAAGTGCTATTTGATTGTGACATTCGTTTTATTTAACAGAATATAGATAATTAGGACTTGAATGTTAAATCAAAATTTGGTTATATCAAAAACTTGTAGATGATAATGAAGACCGAATTATGGAGAAAAATAGCCTTCCACTATGATTACTCGAAGTCATGACAGACACCTGACAGACACCATTTAGGGCGGGGTAGTTACCTGTAGAAAATAAACTCACCGACTTTAACTGTGATATTATTTGTTGATGTATGTATTGACACACTTTCATGTAGATGTTATAGCTATGTAGTTTATAACATTATTAATGATGTGCTATGTTTTGTAATAAATTTGCATAACGTTCTTGCGGTAAAACGTTTTGGCCTAGCTACAAAATGACCGTAAAATACCATGTTTTATGAATGCCATATTGCGGCGAAATTAATATAAATGTGGTTTTGGGGTAGAAAGAAATGCCATCATTAAATAGTCGTGACAATATACTGTATTTTCATTTATTTTGGTTGGGCTCAATTTTCGTGGTTGTTACTAAAATGGCTATTTCGTGGGGACATAAATTCGTGGACTTTGATTTTTGAAAAAAAATGCCTTATCTCTGCATTTTAATTCGTGGGGATTTGATTTCGTGGATGAGCCAACCCACGAAATCCACGAAATTAAATCCCCAACGAAAATTAATGATTCCGCAGTAATCTGTGCGTGATATCTGTACACTCCATATACAGTCAAACCTGTGTTGGTGACCACCTCTGAATTAAATAAAGGCAAACTTGTGAATAAAACATCAGTGAAAATTTAGAGCTAAATGACCTCCGAATAAAGACAATTTGTCAATAAATCTCTCACAATTTGTCTTCGTTTTGAAATTTGACTGTATTGATTATGAACCTCTATCACCACATCCAGTACTATAATTTACTCTGGTCATCATTTTGTAACAGACCATTGTAGTTGAATAAATCAAGCAACAGAAGCGAGTACATGTACGTTATTCTAATTGTATTACCATATTTAAAAATAATATAAAAAAAACAGTCAAACCTGTTTTAGTTGCCCCCTCCGAATAAAGGCCGCCCTGTGAATTAAGGCCTTTGTTAAAAAAACGCCAACCGAGCAAAATATTTAGAACAAAATGACATTCGAATTAAGACCACCTGTCAATAAAGGCCATATTATGTCTTTCCCTAGGGCGACCTTTGTTCACAGGTTTGACTGTATTTTTACTGCAAACTCATATGAATATTTATATGAAAATGTCTACCACCGCTGAGTATATCTCATATAGATAACTACATGTCAGAAATCTATATATAGTGTCACATGGTCCTACAGTAATCCTCATGTCACCACGTGGTGGGGGGAGAATGTGTCTCGACCTTTCATCAAAACAACATTTTCTTATTCAGCAAATGCTCCTGAAAAGATGACTTATACAATTTTATGGATTAAAAAACTGATATGACATCAATAATCTTTTCAATGTATGGATATAGTCTGTATGTTATATTTTGTATCCAACAGAAATTGCTACACACGCTGTACGAAACGAAATGTCGACCGTTTGGTATGGATAATTGGCAGTGTCATTGAAGTTTCGAATCGTTGAATATTGCCTCGTGTCGTATATTTTGAGTATTACCGATAGCATCAAAGCTGGCACTGGGAAAGTTATATATGAATTTTATTGACGTTCGATCTGTAATGAACAATATAACTTGTTTAAATAAACAATGATGTTAAATTTGAATGGTGTTTTCCAACGCGGAATGCTCATACTGACTGACATATTGGAATTGCCAATTACTTTCAAATTGTAATTTCCATTTTCTGTAACACTTAATTAAATGGTTTAAGATTTAATAATGAGAGTATATATGCTTGATCTCTTTGATCCTGTCTGATTTAATAAATGTGTGAAACAGTTCTTTACGATAACTTCACCCGCACTATGCGTGTATTAACCGCAATGTTTTACAGTATAAATCTATATCAAAATGATGGAAATTTGTTATACCATATATGTTAAGAATGGTAATCGAATTTTGATGACTTTGGCTAATAGAAAAAAATGCAAAGCTAGGTTGAATATTAAATTACTTAATAGAAAAAAAGATGTAAGATTAATGTTCGGCTGTGTCCCGCTCTATTGGGCGATAAACATAGCTTTATAAGGAGACTAAAGATGGTGATTTAAAATCTAGTTTTACCTTTCACAAAAATATATAATCTTCACTGCGTGAAGTATATATAGGTATCGTAACTTAATATACAAGCATATTTACGTTTTTGTCGTGGAGAATAAATATGTGAAACTGACAGGGATGGCGGGCGCTCTAAGGATGTGTCATTCGACATGTCGTGTTTCGAAATATATAAGAAATGGATTAAATTGAATGTGGTGTGATATGATTCTATCTATTGGTGCTTCCGTCAGTGGATTTATTTATTTATTGTGTATATATTTAAAATTCAATTTAAAAAAAAGAATATTTCATACACACAAGTTCTTATGTTCAGCTTTGTATGTTGTGTGTAAATTACTAAAATTCTTCTACCTTGTCTATATCTGTGATTATTCCTTAATTTAACTTGCAGACAGTGGTTATATAATTGTTTCATAATATATTGAGGTAATATTAACAAATGTTTGACACAGGGTGACACCGAACTTACGAAGTTTATTATCAAACAGACAGAGAGACAGACAGAGAGACAGACAGACAGAGGGAGGGGGGGGATTAATCAACAACATAAAACAAAACTTAATTCATCAACATCAAAGCAAAAGGGAAAGTCATTGAACGCAAGCAATCAGATTATACTATACTTACAATTGTATGTAAATATTTATCACTAGAAATCATTCTATAATACTCGTTGAGATTTTTGCGACATCCCTCTTACTGTACAAATTTGTTGCACTGACAGGTTTGCTTGGTTACATTGTGGGAAATATATCGCTATAATTATAATGATTTTATTAGTTATTTCAAGGACTGAATCTTTTGCTTTTTATTTGCTTTGTATTACTGACTGTCTTAATTTATATCAGTCATGCAAGGAATATTACACATGACATGTAGTGGTGTTAATCCTATAGTTATATAACTTACCCTCACAAATTGGTGACTGTATAATTTTTCAATTATGTTATATTTAAGTCACTTATCTATTGTATGTACAAATTTAACCTGTCGCAAATATTCATTATATTATACTTAATACATCAAAGAGGTTTCAGATTTAAGTTAAGAGTAACAAAGAGTATTTACTGCTATTTTCTCACTACACGTAATATTACATGCATAAAAAAAGTTATAAATGTATCTAAATATACCACTGCTGTATCAAGACTGCATCAAAAGTCTATATAATTATCCTATTATATTCATGTAAAACATATTTTGTAAACTTTACGAACCAAAGTTACGATTTAGAAACATGACTCGATAATAGCGCGAAGATAAACGATCAAATTACAAGTTGTTATTGTTAATATGATAAACACACGATCTATGTTTGTCTAATTATAAGCAAGTGTCTGTTTTATAACTTGGTGTAAAACGCGAATCTTAAATTTCACTAGAACTTCACATGACGTATGATTTCGAAAACTCATCAAAATTTCAAACACGCAGCTTCACATTGATATAGTTATATCCATGGACCTTTTTTGCACACGGAATTTCGCCAGGGACTGTATACGCCAGGGACTGTATACTACAGGGACTGTATACTACAGGGACTGTATACTACAGGGACTGTATACTATATCATAAAATGTTCCAAGTTGAAGATTATTTTAAAGAATCTGTTTTCGCCTGACGTGAATGCACTTTGCATGTTAGGGGTCCTGTTCATTAACTATCTCAGCTCAGATAGCAGTTTGAAGTCATGCCTCCCCTTTTTGGAAACTGAACGATAATTTAGCTTTCCATAGCTGTCACTCGCTCGGCATGAATTGTGATGTGGAACTATGTTATACTAGTTCCCGTTCCATGTTGCAGAGCAAGTCAATATAAGTTCAGTTTCCATGAGTACTTTCAGTACTTTGATTGAATATTAATATTGGTTTATCCTATTAATTATATAAGGAATCTTCCCTCGTTAGTTGAAGGTCTGTGTTGAAAATGATACCTTTAACATTTTTTTTAAATGCTATCTTTAGCTAATAGGACTTGTATATGAAACAGGTCCCCTATTTCTTACAACTATAATTTGTTATGATTACAACATTTACCTGATTTTCTTAAAATGATTCATATACAAGAATATAACTTTATTTTTCAGACGCTAAAAGCATCGTGATTGTATGCATTGCCTTAATTCAATGAACTATGCTTTATATTACTTGATCAGCTATTTTAATCAAATCCGTACATTAAGATAAAGACTGGACAGAAACTCGCTAGAGTATCTTGGTGAACGTTTTTTTTGTCCACCTTAACAACAAACTGATAAAATAAATATGACCAAACCAGATATGTTAGATTGGTATCTTAAGAAATGAAATATATTTTAGAGGGTAAATTATTCACCATCACTTTTATAAGCATACGCCATACGAGGGTAAACTTAAAAATAGGCATGGTTCATATATTGCTGTATCTGTGTATGATATATAAATGTTTATATTTTGTATAAATCTCTTATTCATATTTACATTGATGCTTACATCAGTGTCTGTTTGTTTTTGTTTAACAAGAATTTTCAGTTTTTTATCTATAAACATAAATAAAAGTTCACAGTATAAGATTGATAAGTGACTTATAACTTTCATTATTAAAGTGATTTACAGAAACTAATCACATTAAGTTTAAACCCACTGAAGTCAGCTTTAAGTCATATAGTGAGTATCCTCTGGCCTCGGTGATATGTGCAGTTTAGGAAAAATAAAGCATTATGTTACCTCTGTAGAAGCAGGTGTAGCAATTATCGACTTTTAGTAACCATGATCGATTGTCGCCGAATTCAGACCGATTCGATCAATTTTCGATTATTATCGAATCCCCTAGAAACTACGGTGTCGTTTTAAAGCCACTCCGACTAAAACTGAATTTATTACTTCAGCGCCGGTAGATTTTAAAATATCACTCTTTTGGATATGAATTATCTTCTAGCTATTTTATCTCACTCACCAGCGTACACGCACTGACCAGTGTACATTATTTGACCGAGATTATTCCAGACCTATATCTATGACACCACATTTATCAACAAAATTGTTTTCATTATAACGTATTAATGTGTCACCAGAAAAAAAGTCATTTTCGGTCCCGTTATTTACTGAGCTCGGTAATGGATGTATCATGGTCTTACCTGTCAGTTAATTGTTTATGTACTGTATCCCCTCGCCTCATCAATTATCAAATAAAAAAATAATTAGTAGAAGAAACCTGCTTGTTATGACAACTGACTGTTGTACGTAATAGCTTATACATGAACGTAACCATATCGCCTGGTCACTTATCAGTTCGACTTGTTCTCCACACTTGACGTGGTCATTGACAGATTCCCGACCATTTAATGAGAAAGATTGAACAAGGTGTTGGTATTTAATATCGTGTCCTCTGCTCAACAATGACGACAACTTGTTGGTCAGCAATAAGGAAAGGAGTATAACCAAATGTTCACGTTAATTGATAATTAATTGTGTATATAATGTTCATGCGTACAGTGGGGAGGATTTAATTCTTGTCATGACGTAGGATTTACTAATGATAATACATGTCGACGTGTGAATGATTTAGGGGATTGTACTAAATATTTACATGCAGGAATCTAGACTAAAGTGTCTGCTAGTTCTTGGTTCTTCAAGACTATGAACTGTTACCAACATAAATGACAATTCGAATATTGTACGATGCTATGATCCTTTAATTCGTAATTTTGAGATAAAATACATGTGTCATAGATTGCTACCTTATCATCTACTAACTATTTATATCACTGAGTCTTCCTTTTACTATTGTTTAACTACAGTGAAGTGTGTTAAAGTGAAATATTTGTAAGCCAATCTAACTGCTATACATTTATAAATGTATGGATGTAATAACATGTAACATATCATGAATGTGTGCTGTTTCTATTAAATTTTTGAGTGTGTCTGATTGAAATTAAAATCGTTGCTAGGTAACTCGTAATATTGTCAGCACCATAAAATACGTGACGGTATTTTGAAGTGTGTGGATGACATTTTTTCGTAATCATATTATCATTTCAAAATGACAAAAATGTGTTGATAAAAAACAACACAGTTGGGTACTAGCTAGTCGTGATTTTAGATAAATAAACAACTAATCACCCTGCTGGTGTGGTGTAAACAACTCAGTCACCGGCTGGGGTCATAACGATATTTTAATGCATGACTTTGAATGTAATTTTAAGCAAACACTACAATACAGTCAAGATAAAATGTATAATACCGCCGATTGGCCTGTATCCGGTTTGAATTATTCAAACATTTTATCATCAACATGAAGCTTTTTATCGGTGCTAACCCCGGAATGGTGACCTAAAATAACGTACAATGAGTTATGGTCACTATAGACAATCTGCCACATTCCGCGTGGTCACGTGTTCTAATAAATGTCACTTAATTAATGATACAGCGGACGAGGTACAGTTGACTAAAGTATCATTACTTTATTATTGTCATTATTATTGTGATGTGTACCACGTGGGTGTACGCTATTCTCTAATTGGATTTAATTATTAAATCAGAGACTTCTATTTAGATAAAAATTATCGCGGTATAATTGGATAATTTGTAGTTTGAATGCACACAGTACAAAGCTGAACAAAATCTTTGTGTACCAGGTCGTCACCAGTGTTTATTTGTTACAATATTGTATGTACACAAATAGACTCAGTGAAGGGTTAAATCTGTATTACTTATTGAAATATATTTCCATTCAGGTCGGATCTTAAACGTGAGGAAATTTTAACTTCATTTCTAGAATTTTATAACATTTAATTGTTACAAGATCAAGTGAAGTATGTAATATTTACAATGGTGTTGTTGAACCTTAATGCTCATCTAAAATCATTCACATTGCCGTTTGGGCGTCATCGTAAAATGGGCAATGCTAACGCAGCGCCTGAACAGACGAACATTAATGTGTCACGTGACAGTCAGCCTGGAACTTCCGGTGATTCTATAGACTGTATCCCTGAGGATTCTGTATTTAATGAGGATGTGTTTGTTAAAAGTGCTACAATGCCAAGTCTACGGACACGACGTATACCATCACGCACATCACGCTCAATGTCAACAAATAGTGCTCGAGTCAAACTACGACGACGATTAACAATAAATCCATCTTGGGGAGTGGTAAGTTACAACATGTTATAGCCGAACAATTGTCATTCCAATACTATATATACGATGCGACCTCTCCAAAGGAACACGCTTTGGGAGAACCAAATTATGTTGTTGTTGAGAGGTTGTTGCTCTACAGAGGTTAAGTTAATAGTTAGAACGTGCAGTGGGAAAGCATGTTATTGCTGCAGGGAGATAAGTTGCTCAAGAGAGTATCACTCTGGAGAGGTTGTACTATAGTTGATTTCCAACTATTCCTGTATTGTAATTTTAAAGATGATCAAGCACGGTCATTTTTCATTGGTTTTCGATTCTGTCGTGGGCAACAGTTATTTCATAAGCGTCTTGTACGTTGTGGAGATGGTATACAATTATTAACTTAGGCCTGAAATGATTTCATGGACCAAAAACATATTTTTCATATATGCACATATTTTTACTCAGTTATTTGTTTTTCAGTGAAACCATTTTATACCTTAATTCATCATTTTACTCCATCATTTGAACATGTATGTGAATGGCAGCTTAATCATTACTAATAGACAAATTGGACCAGTCAAATGACTCAACTAACTTCATCGTACCGTTGTGAAAAATATCGTTATATGTCTGTCCCGTACATCTGACCTGATGTCTCGCTCATTTTTATTACATAACCTAAAATATATATTGTATATACAAATATGACCGCCAGTGAATGTCCTGACAAACGACTCAGTGAAGTTTGGGTGGATTACGATGTAAGTAGTTAATTAACACTTATATACATTTAGCTGAATCATCGAGGGTTGTGTTCACGTCTGTTAGCTATAAACGTGAATTATACTTTAATAATACGACCGTAAATTTGACAGAATTATTTATGATTGGTCTAAAATGACTATAATTTACTTATATTAAAATTTATATAATTGTGAATACTCTTTATAATGGTTCAATGCTTTCTACGTCTCAAAGTTAACATGAAATAAATGTATGGTGTCCTGTCGAGGACATCATCTATTATGATTGTGTCATCAACACAAATGTGGCGAAATTATGACTTCACTCCATAGTGTTTCTTAACCTCGTCTCAAGATTGTATTTTATTGGCATGCATTAATTTCGTTGACGCCTGATTGTCTAGATTTATTGAACAATTACTTTTAAAATGTTAATTTCTGATTTGTCGCTGTAACGTTGCACGTATGCATTGCAAATTGAAAAAAAAGATCGAACATTTCCACATGACACGCAGTTTGAATTATGTGAATCAATCGGCCGAGTTCAGAAAAGTTAATGCTATAGATTTGATCATATTTAAATTTAAAGGCCACCTGTCAATAATGGCCACATTTAATTCCCAAGGGTGCCCTTTGTTCACAGGTTTGGCTGTAATGTAAAGAGAATTTTATATCGCTCTTCCGTATTTGCATGTTTTTTTTTCCAATCAAACATGTCTGCATGGTCGAAATAAGTAAGCAATCAATTGAATATTTCATTTTAAAAAATCTTATACTAACATAATTAATTAATTATACAGTAACACAGGGTGGCCTTTGTTCACACGTTTGACTGTATATGAATATTACAACCCTCTACATGTACACTGAAACTGTTGTCGTGTTTTGGGTGACCTTTGCTCTTATTGTTGTTGAGATATGATAAGATAACGTCATTTCCTGGAGTCTGTTCTTTAATTAACCGACGAAGTCCGAGTATTTTATTGTCTAGTTTACGGTTCTGAGCTAAAAGTCTTGATGGACATCGTGGTACTTAAACTGGTACCCCGTAGTCCCTTCCAGCATAGAGGTTGCACAGTCGTTTGGATATAAGAACGGGGTACCAGTTGGTGCGATAATTTGTTGCTGATTCGGCGATTTTAAGATTAAACTATTTGGACATTTATTATTATTACTTCTCATGCCATCTATACATAATTAAAGTTAATTGGTACCTACGTTATTTTGTTGTTTATGAACGTATATACATGTCAGAGATGATCACATCATGTGCTACGTTAGAGTCGAATTGATACTAGCTATATAAATATAAGTTTGCAAGGTATGCAAATTATCCCATGCTCGTCGTTACTGAACTTTATGTCACAGAACGCATACTTAATTATTTCTCTTTGAAGTAAAGTTAAATGGACACGTGGTGTGCACACTGTGTGCTATTTATTCGAAATGCAATTTACTGCCAACTGCATACATTATGTGTATCATATACTTCTGATGTCTAATAAATAGCTTGGTTCATAAATACACTGACGTTAAAACATTTTCTATATAATTAACATGGTAAAGGGAAAGTATATATTTCAACAAAAAGTATGATATTATACATAATGTTGGTTTACCAATACATACAGTATATGATACAGGCTTCAGTTGGTTCTGCGAGATAATAGCTAACCACAGTTTAGCATGAACTATCCAGTATATGTTGTTTGTTTTAAAATAATGTTTTAACTTAGGCTGATATCTCATGTGTCCAGTTTTAGATCTAAATTGTGGTCTGATATCATAATGGTATCTTTTTAAATAAAAACAACATGTCTATTATTGTTAAGAACAACAGTGATATTCAAGTAATTGTACGTATTAGAACAAAGTATTACATTTAGAAGACACGTGTGTGTGTTTATTTATGTACGCTTCTGACATATTCATCATTTAAATGTGTTATAACATTGAACATACAACATTCATTGTTCACACATACCATGCAACTATTGAATGAAATACAAGGACCTATAAAATAGGAAGGTGCAGGACAAATGTGTCAGTTTCTGTCTAAGTCTTCATAGAACATTCTCACAAAATGAGGAAGACTTTCGACAATTAGCTTACTTCTTTGAAACATTGAAAGGAGATAAAAAATATATAATTATTATTATGTTATCAGATAATTCAAGTAAGGTTTGATATGAAATGTGTGATAAAGCTTTAAACAACGGTATTACAACACATGACACCCACTTATGGCATTAAAGGAACATTCACGATTTTAGCCTATTGGTCAATAAATAAAACCTATAAAGTAGGCCTACATTTTTTTTAGTATCAAGTATCTTCTTATTAAGATATGTAATATATGAAGATTATTGGCAAACTTTTGCAATCGACCTTCACGAATAAGGAAATAACATATTACGTTGTATGTCTATTCACCTATTCAACATGTTTGTGGTAAGAGCTATTCAGTCTGATAGTTTGTATTCGACAGACTTGTAGATAATTCTCATTCAAACAAGATGCAAGAATATCATCACATAAAACAGTGAACAGGAATACATGATCTTTAGTAGTAGATATTTGTCACATTATAAGCGACACATGCTAATTGGTACACACATTATTTAAAACGCAGAATTGGTTATAATCCTTTACAGATTAACACCATATCCTAGACGGAGTATTTAACATACAATTATTTTAAATATGTTAGTTATATCAAGGAGGGTCAGCTTATATAAAATTGATTGGATTAAAATCGATTAAAAAAGATTGCGATTAAATGTATTATTACATTATTGTAATACAAGTTGTAGTAGATAACTAATTAATTATCACATGTGCTTGAGTAAAGCTCATTATAATGTGGAATGTATTATCAACCAAGATTATGTCTCGCTTTAAGCGAAAAAGGGTACATTTATGCATCATTAATTTTTTTGTTGTTGTTGTTATTTTTTTTGTTTGTTAAATAAGCGATTTGTTGTTAACCTATTTATGTCTAATGTCTACATAAATATATTCCTTTTAAGCAGCTATGTTCCTAAGCAGACGGCAAATTCAATGTTGTCTGCACATGATTTTAATTTGTACTATTTTGGATCAAAATTCTGCCAAATATCTCTATTTTAAGGAATGGGTCTGTCCAAAGTGGAAGTTGGAAGACCCTATTGTAAAAATATGGGTATTAATGTGTTAATATTTACTTGTTGTCAGTTTGGGATGCTTGTGTTAGACTCAGTTGGGTTGATTGCAGTAAATGACAGCTGTATTTGAATAAAACAATCGGTTCAAGTAATTCAGACAAGTAATTTTTACAACAGAAGATTATAAAATGACAATTTTGAAATACTTAAAGTCGATATGATATCAGAAAATGACTCAAAGTTGTATCAGACGTCGATATATAATAGTTATAGTCTCTTAACATGATTGATAAAATCTTATATAAAATTTTGTCACGTGATATAATACGATTCGCCTGCAGCTGTAATGTTGCAATATGCACTATTTCACTATCGTTTCGTATGTTCGTGGGTTTATTGTTATAATTCTATATAGCACATTATTTATGATTATATTCGTCCCCTTTCAACAATACGTGTTTATATAAGACATATGTTCAATCTCGTGTTCTATTCTTCATTTTGACATTAAGCTGTTTGAATGTTCATGTTGTTGATTATATGAAAAATCAGCACACGTTATTGCACAAGGCTAGTTAAGTTTGTTTTCATAGAAATATCCTTTTTAGTTTAGGTATCTAGTTTCCATATGATATATGTTATGACTAATTATGACCACGTGCGTGTCTATCGTTCATTTTATTTAGGAAGATCAGTGTCTGTGTTGTTTTATACTTTTTCATGATACAGTATTTTGATAATAATGACTGAAATGTAACTTCCTTTTGGCGTGGATGTCGCACGTTCATCTGGTGTCTGGGAACTGGTGTAAGGGGTGGAGGTATGAAAGTCCATATACATGTACATTAGATCTGATACAAGACAAGCCATTGATATAAACATAATGGTTGAAAACAGCGTAAAACGGAGGTACACATCTATTAACTGAATCATAAATGTATACATATAAAGCTCTGTTTTCTGTAGCTGATATAGTGATCTAATGTTTTCTGTAGCTGATATAGTGATCTAATGTTTTCTGTAGCTGATATAGTGATCTAATGTTTTCTGTAGCTGATATAGTGATCTAATTGAAACTTATTTTTGATAGGAAGGTTACAAGCTGACAAGGTTACAGTCTCGTTGATATACATGTACGTTGTTAAATTGTCACGACACGACTAAACAATGGGTCAAGTCACTCTTGATATTAACAACAGGATTGGCAAACTTTGAATTGTCTATTTTGTGCAGCGTCTTTAAAAACTTGATAAACAAAATGTTGATTCCAATTGGTCTGTTCTTGTGGATTGTCTATACCATTGGTTTATATCTAGATTTATGGATATAACAGGACACACTGTCCACACCACAGTTAATGTCATAACTCCTGATACAAACAATTACACGGTGAGTATTTCCTCCAGTAGTTTTATGGGTGTGTAACCAGATATCACTTGACGACAATGTAGTGTTTTAGTACTATTTCATCATTCTTTATTACCCGTATTCAATCATTTGTACAAATATATGACGCGAAATATTTCTCTGACGTTCCCTCGTATGATTTAATGCAATTGTATAATATAGTAATATATCTAGTTTTATGTACATATAGACGCACCTTCGGCATAATGCTTGCCTATGTAATAGGAGGAAGAAATCAATGCACCTGATGCAGGGCTCGAACCTGATGCAGGGCTCGAACCCGCTACCTCCAGCTTGCAAGTCAGAATCTCTAGCAACATGAGCTAATGAGGCTGGTTAATACCACAGCCAACAAATACGATATATTTACTATACTGTTACACCTAAATTATGTCCCCTTTAATTCTACATATATTTTCCATACTGTTACACCTAAATTATGTCCCCTTTAATTCTACATATATTTGCCACACTGTTACACCTAAATTATGTCCCCTTTAATTCTACATATATTTTCCGGGTATTGCACTTCAGCTAAAACTTCCGGGTGAAAATCTGGTAGCGAGAATGTGATATTTAAAGAACACAAAATTGTGTAATTATTCAGATGAAATGAATGTGTTTTAATATCGTAAATATTATATGGATTCTATTTTCTTTTATATAATGCTATTTGAATGATCGCTTGTTAAATTTAACATTTCACAGGTGTGTAACCTTGTCAGATTTGTTACTGAATACAATATATTGTAACTGTTAAAGGTGACATTGGTCTAAGTAATTTTGTCATATCATTAAAGTGATTAGCCACTTTTAAAAACAAATCTGTAGTATATTTTAAGTCACAAAATAAAACATCATATTTTCCCCATCAATTTAATGATCAGGGTATGATAAACTTGCCTACGTCTTTTCACCTCATAACATAAACACCTGATATTTGTTTTGAATATATTGACATAGATATAAAGATATTAAATTCTTAAATTCAGGATATACTTGAAAGTTCAGACAGAGATAAAAATTAAGTACGACTTTATATCTTCACTCCAGACGTATCGTGTTTGCCAAGGATTAAAGAAAAAAGTAAAATTAGCCGGATTTACTCTTATAAATCAATGCTGTGAACTGTAAGGGTCCCGTTGTTTACAAGGGCACACTAACATCTGACACAAGCAACAATTTCCACGTTTATTCATAAAAGTCGTTAACATTTTTGTATAGGTTATAGTGCATAATTGGGCGTTCTTAGTTCGTAAACAAGTTGAAAGCTAAAGGAACGATAGAACACGTACTGCAGTTAAATATGAAGATTTTGAACACTCGAAGATACATTCTACCCGTCTTAGTGCTCCGCATGCGCTGTCCTTCGAAACTAAGTATTGAGAACGTCGGTTTTATATTCTATTAATTAAGATAAGAAAGTCAAAACCTTGTCACTGATTGGATAAGTAGGTGGGATGAGCTTTAACTGTTGTTATAGATCTGTGTTGTTGATATTTTCACATTCCTCCTTTATAAGGGAAGTTCTTTGATTTATTGGCGTGTTTTTGTCTGAGACTTTAGAGACACAATTTTCTACCGTAAGAACTGAAGTTACAGTCAAACTTCTGTTAGCGTCAACCTGCCTCTGAATAAAGGTCATTCTTTTAAAACCGTCATTATTCATTTAGAACAATATTGACCTTCGAATAAAGGTCACCTGTCAATAAAGGTCATATTTTGTATTTTCTCTAGGGTGGTCTTTGTTCACAGGTTTTACTGTATATTTACAAATTAATTGTAATTTATACCAAGAAAATACCCCCCCCCCCCCCCCCCCTGCTAGTAAAATGATATTCTAAAAATACCTCAATTTAACTGACTCAGTGATAGTCGGATTGTTTAATTTGATGTCTATAAAAATTGTCTGCTAACATTTTAAAAAGTTGCCGATGACATAATTTACTTACTTAGCTAACATAACTATTTGATTTTCTTATATACATGGCTTATTATACATTGTAATGTCGCTGATTAAGTTGACAGTTTTTAATTAACCAAACTGTGAAACACGTATATAATTAGTCTACTTTTCTCAATACTAGTTGTACAAAAATCATCTTTTTGAGTGACCAAAGCCATCGCCTATGTTCGTATTAAATACATGTACGGTGTTTGCTCCGAAGTGTTGTAAACTCGGAAGATATTATAAGAAAATTCAGTTCAGTTTATTCACAAATTGGCATATACTAGTACATGCCTTAAGGTGAAATTTATTAATACATGTATATATATAAACAGAAGATATTGGAATGATCAGCATGAAATTGGTATGTTTTATTTTATGTATAATTTGGCATGGCTTTAAGTATATAATTTTTAAGGATTTGGTGTTGCATTTGCATGTGATAGTAGTTTGAACCGATTATAAGGTGACGTAAAATATGTATCTGTGGTATATGACCTATCCTTGTATTAGATTGGGACCTTACCTTAGGGCTCAGCGACTGACAAGAATACGACAAAGGTAACAAAACAACATAGGTACCAGGGTGTGTTTACAACATGGTACAACGAAAACAAACGTATTGAAATTTATGTCTGAACAGGATGAGATAACAAAATATTGCGAATTTTGTGATAAATGTTACAATAATACATTGAGGGTATTACTTGTAAGACAAATAATGACACTATTGTCAATCACTACCTTTATATTGTTAGATAAGGGGACGATGGTTCTCAGTGGATTGATATAAGGATCACTTGAGGCTTATAAGGACTTACCGACTTATTATTTCACGAGATCTGGTTGGTCGAGAGCTCAGCATGACCCTTATATTGTGGTGATATATATCAAATTAGTGCTTTATATGTGTCACCATGATATTTGATTTAATTTTGTGTGGATTTCAGATATGATAGGACTTAAGGGTGACTGGCTTAAAGTAGGTCGTATTTTGTTTGTGTCCCTAGTTTAACCAATTTGAGAATCTCTTTTACGTATATTCATATGATCAGAGGCATTATATGCCGATAATACCAATAAACTAAAACTCTATTGTATGTAAACAAGACGATCGATGTACTTCTGTATAAGTCTGAAATAAAAATTATGTTCTGTTCAGTTCTGTATCCCAATCAAGTATAGACAGTGAAGAAATAGTTTTATAAACAACATAGCTTACCATCATCATTACTCGTTTATTTCATTGTTCTCTTTTTACTTTTTATCTTTCTGCTTTGTTTTATTCTGTTTTTTTTTTGTGGTTAAATGGAATGTGACGTTTGTTCATATCTTGTTTTATGCTACTATAGTTACGTAGTAGTACATTAATTTGCATTATTAATTAATTGATAGATATGAGTTTAATCCATCAAACTGTCATATTAATATATATCATGGTGATTATATTTTATACTATATGACAAAGTCTTCTTAAACCAAGAAATCTTATGTCCGAACCATGATTGCACGAGCATGTATTTATCAAGTCCTATTCTTATTTTACACAAAACGTTCAAATATTTTGGAACTTGACCTGACCAATTGATCACTTGATGATGCTAAATTGAACCAAATTTTAACAGAGGAATTGTACTTAATACGACTGGACGGTTCGATTTCATTACACTTTTTTGCTTCGAAAATGACGAATAAACTAAAGGCATGCATTACTGTAATAAGATCAGTGTTCATGATTTTGTGTTTTAAGCCGCAAGCGACACTTTAAATAATCTACATAAAGTTACATGATGTCCACGTTTGAACATCCCAGTACTACGCCAACATTAAACTAATCCTAGTACTGTATGTTACTAATACACTGTTGGACACATACGACTGTCAGCTACCATCAATTACCAGGAGTACAAGTGACAAAACTAATGTCATAACTTTACCTACGCTTAATTTATTACTATAATCATAAAATGTACTCCATTAGTTACAAAAAATAGTTACACGATAACAAACCATACTACTCTTACTAGATATTTTACTAGTTTTTTGTTGATACTTTTATGGTATGAAACAAAATGATGCAAAGGACTAAACTTTGAAGTGAATGTCGTTTTCAAAGCAGTACTAATTGTAACGTTGTTGTTTTTTTACAAAAGGCGGACGAGAGAGAATATTTACTGTACAATATGGTATCTATAATATGTTGTCTCTGTCATTTCTGTATCAACGATAGCATGGCAAATGTAATTAGAACAAAAAAAGAGGATTATTTCTAACACGATTAAGTTTGTTTCAAAACAATGAACTAAAATGAGCATGGTTACTTGATGATTACAATACCATCTTATAATTGTTGGTCTCCTGCTTCCCCTTAAAAAGGGATACATTTCGTTCTATTCATTGGCAATTTGACAATTAGCCTGTTACCATTTATGATAAACCATGTTGCTATACTTGATGGCTACAGTGCTCATACCTTATAGAACCCGGATGACCATAAGAGTTCAATAAAAATCACCCAATGCACAGTAAGCTATTATAATTATCTTAATGTTGTTTAAATTTAAGTAGGACGTATTATATAAAACGTTATATGTAGCTCATGTTAGTTTTGTAAATAATTTATACATAACTTGTTCATAACCTTGTATGATAACAAATATCAACAGGTTCCGGTTATATATCGGTTATATATGTATGTGTAAAACTACAATGTATGTGTAAAACTACAATGTATGTGTAAAACTACAATGTATGTGTAAAACTACAATGTATGTGTATAACTACAATGTATGTGTAAAACTACAATGTATGTGTAAAACTACAATGTATGTGTAAAACTACAATGTATGTGTAAAACTACAATGTATGTGTAAAACTACAATGTATGTGTAAAACTACTTTAGATACAATTAGAATCCCTCTTATCTACAGGTGTTGTCATTACAGTTTTTGTTATGTACTGATTGTGTGTAGATTCTTAGTCACGAGAATATCAGTTAAAGATAAACATAATCGACTTATTTCCACTGAATTTTACATAGCCTTGTCTCATTAATGCCAATAATTGGCTCCACATCTCATCTTATTGTTTTATAGAGAACTGATTTCTGTAGAAATGATACTTCAGAGATAATTGACGTCATTCAGTGGATAAGATTAAACCTCAAGTTTTCAGTGAAAATGATTGATGATAGAAATTGAATATGAGCATTTTTATATTAAAAGTAGCAACCATTAAACAGACATAAGGTTTTGTTTTGACACGCGTTGTTTGTTATCTATATGAGTACAAATATATAATATTATCAAACCTGTGAACAAAGGTCAACATTGGGAGAGACATAATATGACCTTTATACAGAGGTCAGTTTGTTCTAAATAATCATTTTTTAAAGACTGGCCTTTATTCGGAGGTGGCCACCAACACAGGTTTGACTGTACATACCAAAAAAGAAATATGTAAGATTATATTTAATGGAAAGTTCGTATTCTATCACATTTATTTTTGATAATCCGACAGAAAGACTTGTTGCGCTTATGGGTACATTTTACTGCCATGCCAACGAAAATACTATTTTTACATATTATTTGTCTGGAAAAATAAGTCTAGGACCACTGTCGAATGTTACGTTTTGGCTTCACGTTACATTATAACGAGACAATTAAATCCTAGATAATTAGCCGACCCCCCCCCCCCCCTCCCTGTTAAACACATTTACTAGTTCTACGGTATATTCAGACTCAACAGTACATCTGTATTGTAGCAATGCTGTGTAATAATTCACTGTACTTTGTGCTATCTTTTTTATCAGTTCACTATTTGACACTTATAACATTTTTGTGATTATGTTTCATGTTTTATGACAAGTTATATATTTGTTTAGTTGGGTAATTTATGGCTATTTTGACGTCAACATTGTGTTTTAGATCGTCCACTCTCAACATTGTGTTTTAGATCATTTACTGTTATAGTATAACAAAGTGATAGAATGATAGAAGTGTATGTCAGTATCCACCAGGACAATACAAACTTATCGTTCACTCTCAACAATGTGTTTTAGATCGTTCACTCTTAACATTGTGTTTTAGATCGTTCACTCTCAACATTGTGTTTTAGATTGTTCACTCTCAACAATGTGTTTTAGATCGTTCACTCTTTACATTGTGTTTTAGATCGTTCACTCTCAACAATGTGTTTTAGATCGTTCACTCTCAACAATGTGTTTTAGATCGTTCACTCTCAACAATGTGTTTTAGATCGTTCACTCTCAACAATGTGTTTTAGATCGTTCACTCTCAACATTGTGTTTTAGATCGTTCACTCTCAACAATGTGTTTTAGATCGTTCACTCTCAACAATGTTTTTTAGATCGTTCACTCTCAACAATGTTTTAGATCGTTCACTCTCAACAATGTTTTAGATCGTTCACGTCAACATTGTGTTTTAGATCGTTCACGTCAACATTGTGTTTTAGATCGTTCACGTCAACATTGTGTTTTAGATCGTTCACTCTCAACATTGTGTTTTAGATCGTTCACGTCAACATTGTGTTTTAGATCGTTCACTCTCAACAATGTGTTTTAGATCGTTCACTCTCAACAATGTGTTTTAGATCGTTCACTCTCAACAATGTGTTTTAGATCGTTCACTCTCAACAATGTTTTTTAGATCGTTCACTCTCAACAATGTTTTAGATCGTTCACTCTCAACAATGTTTTAGATCGTTCACGTCAACATTGTGTTTTAGATCGTTCACGTCAACATTGTGTTTTAGATCGTTCACTCTCAACAATGTTTTAGATCGTTCACTCTCAACAATGTTTTAGATCGTTCACTCTCAACAATGTGTTTTAGATCGTTCACGTCAACATTGTGTTTTAGATCGTTCACGTCAACATTGTGTTTTAGATCGTTCACGTCAACATTGTGTTTTAGATCGTTCACTCTCAACAATGTGTTTTAGATCGTTCACGTCAACATTGTGTTTTAGATCGTTCAGTCTCAACAATGTTTTAGATCGTTCACGTCAACATTGTGTTTTAGATCGTTCACGTCAACAATGTGTTTTAGATCGTTCACGTCAACATTGTGTTTTAGATCGTTCACTCTCAACATTGTTTTAGATCGTTCACGTCAACAATGTGTTTTAGATCGTTCACTCTCAACAATGTGTTTTAGATCGTTCACGTCAACATTGTGTTTTAGATCGTTCACGTCAACATTGTGTTTTAGATCGTTCACTCTCAACATTGTTTTAGATCGTTCACGTCAACATTGTGTTTTAGATCGTTCACGTCAACATTGTGTTTTAGATCGTTCACTCTCAACAATGTGTTTTAGATCGTTCACTCTCAACAATGTGTTTTAGGTCGTTCACTCTCAACATTGTTTTAGATCGTTCACGTCAACATTGTGTTTTAGATCGTTCACGTCAACATTGTGTTTTAGATCGTTCACGTCAACATTGTGTTTTAGATCGTTCACGTCAACATTGTGTTTTAGATCGTTCACTCTCAACAATGTGTTTTAGATCGTTCACGTCAACATTGTGTTTTAGATCGTTCACTCTCAACAATGTTTTAGATCGTTCACGTCAACATTGTGTTTTAGATCGTTCACGTCAACAATGTGTTTTAGATCGTTCACGTCAACATTGTGTTTTAGATCGTTCACTCTCAACATTGTTTTAGATCGTTCACGTCAACAATGTGTTTTAGATCGTTCACTCTCAACAATGTGTTTTAGATCGTTCACGTCAACATTGTGTTTTAGATCGTTCACGTCAACATTGTGTTTTAGATCGTTCACTCTCAACATTGTTTTAGATCGTTCACGTCAACAATGTGTTTTAGATCGTTCACTCTCAACAATGTGTTTTAGATCGTTCACGTCAACATTGTGTTTTAGATCGTTCACGTCAACATTGTGTTTTAGATCGTTCACGTCAACATTGTGTTTTAGATCGTTCACTCTCAACAATGTGTTTTAGATCGTTCACGTCAACATTGTGTTTTAGATCGTTCACGTCAACATTGTGTTTTAGATCGTTCACTCTCGACAATGTGTTTTAGATCGTTCACTCTCAACAATGTGTTTTAGATCGTTCACTCTCAACATTGTTTTAGATCGTTCACGTCAACATTGTGTTTTAGATCGTTCACGTCAACATTGTGTTTTAGATCGTTCACGTCAACATTGTGTTTTAGATCGTTCACGTCAACATTGTGTTTTAGATCGTTCACGTCAACATTGTGTTTTAGATCGTTCACTCTCAACAATGTGTTTTAGATCGTTCACGTCAACATTGTGTTTTAGATCGTTCACGTCAACATTGTGTTTTAGATCGTTCACTCTCAACAATGTGTTTTAGATCGTTCACGTCAACATTGTGTTTTAGATCGTTCACTCTCAACAATGTGTTTTAGATCGTTCACTCTCAACAATGTGTTTTAGATCGTTCACGTCAACATTGTGTTTTAGATCGTTCACGTCAACATTGTGTTTTAGATCGTTCACTCTCAACAATGTGTTTTAGATCGTTCACTCTCAACAATGTGTTTTAGATCGTTCACTCTCAACATTGTTTTAGATCGTTCACGTCAACATTGTGTTTTAGATCGTTCACGTCAACATTGTGTTTTAGATCGTTCACGTCAACATTGTGTTTTAGATCGTTCACGTCAACATTGTGTTTTAGATCGTTCACTCTCAACAATGTTTTAGATCGTTCACGTCAACATTGTGTTTTAGATCGTTCACGTCAACATTGTGTTTTAGATCGTTCACTCTCAACAATGTTTTAGATCGTTCACGTCAACAATGTGTTTTAGATCGTTCACGTCAACATTGTGTTTTAGATCGTTCACGTCAACATTGTGTTTTAGATCGTTCACTCTCAACAATGTTTTAGATCGTTCACGTCAACATTGTGTTTTAGATCGTTCACGTCAACATTGTGTTTTAGATCGTTCACTCTCAACAATGTTTTAGATCGTTCACGTCAACAATGTGTTTTAGATCGTTCACTCTCAACATTGTTTTAGATCGTTCACGTCAACATTGTGTTTTAGATCGTTCACGTCAACATTGTGTTTTAGATCGTTCACGTCAACATTGTGTTTTAGATCGTTCACGTCAACATTGTGTTTTAGATCGTTCACGTCAACATTGTGTTTTAGATCGTTCACTCTCAACAATGTGTTTTAGATCGTTCACGTCAACATTGTGTTTTAGATCGTTCACGTCAACATTGTGTTTTAGATCGTTCACTCTCAACAATGTGTTTTAGATCGTTCACGTCAACATTGTGTTTTAGATCGTTCACTCTCAACAATGTGTTTTAGATCGTTCACTCTCAACAATGTGTTTTAGATCGTTCACTCTCAACAATGTGTTTTAGATCGTTCACGTCAACATTGTGTTTTAGATCGTTCACGTCAACATTGTGTTTTAGATCGTTCACTCTCAACAATGTGTTTTAGATCGTTCACTCTCAACAGTGTGTTTTAGATCGTTCACTCTCAACATTGTTTTAGATCGTTCACGTCAACATTGTGTTTTAGATCGTTCACGTCAACATTGTGTTTTAGATCGTTCACGTCAATATTGTGTTTTAGATCGTTCACTCTCAACAATGTTTTAGATCGTTCACGTCAACATTGTGTTTTAGATCGTTCACGTCAACATTGTGTTTTAGATCGTTCACTCTCAACAATGTTTTAGATCGTTCACTCTCAACAATGTTTTAGATCGTTCACTCTCAACAATGTTTTAGATCGTTCACTCTCAATGTTTTCAAAATGATGGATATGTTATTTAATGTGATAATTGTGGGAGGAGCAGTTGTGTATTGGTAGAGCGTCGGACTCCTAACACGGAGGTTGCGGGTTCGCGGAAATCGACCAGAACCTTCACAATCCCTTCTTTCGGTGCGAGTACTGGTCAGAATACAGGAAGCAGTCGTTGAGAGTAGTTAATATAAGTTGTAAGAATTTGCTCTACAATCGATTGAAAATAATAACGTTTAAACAAATGTGATTATTACATGTACATGCAGCAGACAGTGTACTCATATATAGGCAATGGCTTTCTTGTCTTGATTATCTGTAAGAAAATTTTAACTGAAGTCAGCAGATTTAATACATTGAATGTCAAGGCTACACCTTTAAAACAAGCATTTACTGTTATAGTATAACAAAGTGATAGAATGATAGAAGTGTATGTCAGTATCCACCAGGACAATACAAACTTATACAATACTAGCACAATCAGTAACTAGACTGTTTATTGTATACCAGTTGGGGACGAGATTATATAGTTATTTGTTAGGGACAGTATACCAACCACTGTTTTACCGTATTGTAATAATTGAATACAGAGATCTTGTAATTGGGTTTAGTGTATCTAACAATGAAATACCTTGTTTGTCCATTTTTATTATCATAGGCTAAATTAAATCCGTGTGGTACCCGATGTATTAAAGCTATCGTCTCATATTCTGATGCTGATTTTATTTAGGCTCCGTGATATTATTTCCGTTTTGAAAAATAATTGTGAACATGCCATTTTCTTGCCGTGCATAACATTTTTAATGTTTTACAAAAATGTGTGTTAAATTGCTATTGTTCTTTACGCATTAGTTTGTTCTATTCGATATACTAGTATTTAGTCTAGTTTGAAAACGAGACAGATTTATGTGATGTACATTTTATGAGCAAGACGCTGTAAGTTGTTGAACAGAGGTATCTGTCATCACTCGGATGACCACATATTTAGAATATTACGAGATATTTAAAGTTGTTTTTATTTCGACGACAACAATAACATCAAATTACAAAATATTTGGTGCCAGACTGGACTTATAAACAGACGATCTTTACTTTAGGGAACATGGGTGTATGTGTGTTGACCTCAACTCAGTGTGATGGCAGAAATTTTCCATGGACAAGATAGTGCTTAATTGTTTATGTTCAATATGTCAGTTTAAACTTTTGGATTTTGTTCTGATTTTTTGAAATACTTATAATCGTTTGAAAATTTAGTGGACTGTGCTGTAGTATGTAATAAGACATTTTAGTGTGCATCTTTGTGTCATTCTATTCAAATATGCCTGTGTTAAAGAGAAAACGTTTGTCTTTGTTATTGCGGTTTGGGAGACCAGAGTACACGGTAATTATGTTTCAACTGTTGGCTTAAAATGTATTGCTAAACTAAAATCAGTACAGTTTTCTCAGTTTAATGTCATCGACCATCTACCTAAGTATATTGATTTTGTGTTTCCTGGAGTATCTGATATGTTAATAATCATGATGTTACATACACATTATATCCATACAGTCAGTCCTGTGTTTGCCGTTTATATGCAGTTATAAAACTAGGGTGCGTATGTCTGTGATGCACCATTTACTATAGTAAGCTGTAAATAGTTTTGTGATAAAGAGTCGCTGTCAATGACGTGTAACAGAATCAATTAAGGAGAATTAAGTGTTTTCATTAACACGTGATTAACGAGACAGTGCAACTCTTTAGCTAAAACCCAAGTTCACTCCAAGGTTTCGTAATTGGAACGACCGAATGTTTAATTGTCTTAATTAGGTTGTCCACAAAATAGTTTTCATATTTTTAGCTCACAAAAGCACGAATGTGCTCAGGGTGAGCTTTTGTGATCGCCCTGCGTCCATCGTGCGTCGTTCGTCGTGAAGTGGCGTCCATATTTACTTAAAACAACATTTCCTCCTACACCGCTATGCCGATTGCAACCAAACTTTGCTGGAATGATCCTTGGGTGGTCCCCTTTCAAAGTTGTTCAAAAAATTAAATTTCATTAAAAACTTCATAGAAAAAACTTAAACAATCTTCTTGTCCGAAACCACAGGGCCTAGAGCTGAGATATTTGGCATATAGCATTGTCTAGTGGACCTCTACCAAGTTTGTTCAAATTATTGCCCTAGGGTCAAAATTGGCCCCGCCCCGGGGGTCACTTTATTTATATAGGCTTATATAGGAAAATTTAAAAAATCTTCTCTGAAACCGCATGGCGTAGAGCTAAGATATTTGACATATAGCATTGTCTAGTGGACCTCTACCAAGTTTGTTCAAATTATTGCCCTAGGGTCAAAATTGGCCCCGCCCCGGGGGTCACTTGATTTATAAAGACTTATATAGGAAAATTTAAAAAATCTTCTTCTCCGAAACCGCAAGGCCTAGAGCTTAGATATTTTGTATGTGGCATTGTCTAGTGGACGTCTACCAAGTTTGTTCAAATTATGGCCCCGGGGTCAAAATTGGCCTTGCCCTGGGGTTTATTCTATTTTATATAGGAAAATTTGAAAAATCTTCTTCTCCTAAACCACAAGGCCTAGAGCTAAGATATTTGGTGTGTAGCATTGTCTAGTGAACCTCTACCAAGTTTGTTCAAATTATTGCTCTAGGGTCATAATTGGCCCCGCCCCGGGGGTCACTTGATTTATAAAGACTTATATAGGAAAAATTAAAAAATCTTCTTCTCCGTAACCGCAAAGCCTAGAGCTTAGATATTTTGTATGTGGCATTGTCTAGTGGACGTCTACCAAGTTTGTTCAAATTATGGCCCCGGGGTCAAAATTGGCCCTGCCCTGGGGTTTATTCTGTTTTATATAGGAAAATTTGAAAAATCTTCTTCTCCTAAACCACAAGGCCTAGAGCTAGGATATTTGGTGTGTAGCATTGTCTAGTGGACATCTACCAAGTTTGGTCAAATTATTGCCCTAGGGTCAAAATTGGCCCCGCCCCGGGGGTCACTTGATTTATAAAGACTTGTATAATAGGAAAATTTAAAAAATCTTCTCCGAAACCGCAAGGCCTAGAGCTTAGATATTTTGTATGTGGCATTGTCTAGTGGACCTCTACCAAGTTTGTTCAAATTATGGCCCCGGGGTCAAAATTGGCCCTGCCCTGAGGTTTATTCTATTTTATATAGGAAAATTTGAAAAATCTTCTTCTCCGAAACCACAAGGCCTAGAGCTAAGATATTTGGTATGTAGCCTTTTCTAGTGGACCTTTACCAAGTTTGGTCAAATTATTGCACTAGGGTCAAAATTGGCCCCGCCACAGGGGTCACTTGATTTATATAGGCTTATATAGGAAATTTTTTAAAATCTTCTCCGAAACCACAAGGCCTAGAGTTAAGATATTTTGTATGTAGTATTGTCTAGCAGACCTCTTCCAAATTTGTTCATATTATGGCCTTGGGGTAAAAATTGGCCCTGGCCTTGATCACTTGATTTTACTTGGACTCGTGTAAAAATATTTTAACAATGTTCGTCTCCAAGGGACCTTTTTTCCTGGTGAGCATTTACAGGGCCATCATGGCCCTCTTGTTTTTCTACTGGCGGATACATGTTTCAGAAAAAACCGTATCAAACGACAATATTGACCGCGAACTATGTAAGGAATTTTAAATCCAGTACGGTTTATAAGTTGTTTATGCTTTTATTGTACCGGAAGAACGCCAATGTACGGCTGATTTAAGCTGTACATGCTAGGCTTTTCAAATTCTCCATTAAAATTTAATGTAGATCTATATAAGCCTTTACACCTACATCATACTCTGACAATGAAAGCTATGCTGACTTTTTTTTAAAGCATGCTTTTTGTTGTTGGTGTATATAAATGCACATGTAAATAAGTCGACTGACACATGGTTGTATAAGATGTTTGTCTATGATGTTTGAACGGATTTATTTGTCATATGAATTATAGTCTATCCATTTTATTTATGTTACCCAACGTTTTACTTTATGACATATCATATAAATTATAGTCTGTCCATTTCATTTATGTTACCCAACGTTTTACTTTATGACATATCATATAAATTATAGTCTATCCATTTTATTTATGTTACCCAACGTTTTACTTTATGACATATCATATAAATTATAGTCTATCCATTTTATTTATGTTACCCAACGTTTTACTTTATGACATATCATATAAATTATAGTCTGTCCATTTCATTTATGTTACCCAACGTTTTACTTTATGACATATCATATAAATTATAGTCTGTCCATTTCATTTATGTTACCCAACGTTTTACTTTATGACATATCATATAAATTATAGTCTGTCCATTTCATTTATGTTACCCAACGTTTTACTTTATGACATATCATATAAATTATAGTCTGTCCATTTCATTTATGTTACCCAATGTGCTACTCTATGACATATCATATAAATTATAGTCTGTCCATTTCACTTATGTTACCCAACGTGCTACTCTATGACATATCATATAAATTATAGTCTGTCCATTTCATTTATGTTACCCAACGTGCTACTCTATGACATATCATATAAATTATAGTCTGTCCATTTCATTTATGTTACCCAACGTGCTACTCTATGACATATCATATAAATTATAGTCTGTCCATTTCATTTATGTTACCCAACGTGTTACTTTATGACATATCATATAAATTATAGTCTGTCCATTTCATTTATGTTACCCAACGTGCTACTCTATGACATATCATATAAATTATAGTCTGTCCATTTCATGTATGTTACCCAACGTGCTACTCTATGACATATCATATAAATTATAGTCTGTCCATTTCATTTATGTTACCCAACGTGCTACTCTATGACATATCATATAAATTATAGTCTTTCCATTTCATTTATGTTACCCAACGTGCTACTCTATGACATATCATATAAATTATAGTCTGTCCATTTCATTTATGTTACCCAACGTGCTACTCTATGACATATCATATAAATTATAGTCTGTCCATTTCATTTATGTTACCCAACGTGCTACTCTATGTCATATCATATAAATTATAGTCTGTCCATTTCATTTATGTTACCCAACGTGCTACTCTATGACATATCATATAAATTATAGTCTGTCCATTTCATTTATGTTACCCAACGTGCTACTCTATGACATATCATATAAATTATAGTCTGTCCATTTCATTTATGTTACCCAACGTGCTACTCTATGACATATCATATAAATTATAGTCTATCCATTTCATTTATGTTACCCAACGTGCTACTCTATGACATATTATATAAAGTATAGTCTATCCATTTCATTTATGTTACCCAACGTGCTACTCTATGACATATCATATAAATTATAATCTGTCCATCTTATGTATGTTACCCGACGTGCTACTCTATGACATATTATATAAATTATAGTCTGTCCATTTCATTTATGTTACCCAACGTGCTACTCTATGACATATTATATAAATTATAGTCTATCCATTTCATTTATGTTACCCAACGTGCTACTCTATGACATATCATATAAATTATAGTCTGTCCATTTCATTTATGTTACCCAACGTGCTACTCTATGACATATCATATAAATTATAATCTGTCCATCTTATGTATGTTACCCGACGTGCTACTCTATGACATATTATATAAATTATAATCTGTCCATCTTATGTATGTTACCCAACGTGCTACTCTATGACATATTATATAAATTATAGTCTATCCATTTCATTTATGTTACCCAACGTGCTACTCTATGACATATTATATAAATTATAATCTGTCCATCTTATGTATGTTACCCAACGTGCTACTCTATGACATATCATATAAATTATAGTCTGTCCATTTCATTTATGTTACCCAACGTGCTACTCTATGACATATCATATAAATTATAGTCTGTCCATTTCATTTATGTTACCCAACGTGCTACTCTATGACATATCATATAAATTATAGTCTGTCCATTTCATTTATGTTACCCAACGTGCTACTCTATGACATATCATATAAATTATAGTCTGTCCATTTCATTTATGTTACCCAACGTGCTACTCTATGACATATCATATAAATTATAGTCTGTTCATTTCATTTATGTTACCCAACGTGCTACTCTATGACATATCATATAAATTATAGTCTGTCCATTTCATTTATGTTACCCAACGTGCTACTCTATGACATATCATATAAATTATAGTCTGTCCATTTCATTTATGTTACCCAACGTGCTACTCTATGTCATATCATATAAATTATAGTCTGTCCATTTCATTTATGTTACCCAACGTGCTACTCTATGACATATCATATAAATTATAGTCTGTCCATTTCATTTATGTTACCCAACGTGCTACTCTATGACATATCATATAAATTATAGTCTGTCCATTTCATTTATGTTACCCAACGTGCTACTCTATGACATGTCATATAAATTATAGTCTATCCATTTCATTTATGTTACCCAACGTGCTACTCTATGACATATTATATAAAGTATAGTCTATCCATTTCATTTATGTTACCCAACGTGCTACTCTATGTCATATCATATAAATTATAGTCTGTCCATTTCATTTATGTTACCCAACGTGCTACTTTATGACATATTATATAAATTATAGTCTATCCATTTCATTTATGTTACCCAACGTGCTACTCTATGACATATCATATAAATTATAGTCTGTCCATTTCATTTATGTTACCCAACGTGCTACTCTATGACATATCATATAAATTATAATCTGTCCATCTTATGTATGTTACCCAACGTGCTACTCTATGACATATTATATAAATTATAATCTGTCCATCTTATGTATGTTACCCAACGTGCTACTCTATGACATATTATATAAATTATAGTCTATCCATTTAATTTATGTTACCCAACGTGCTACTCTATGACATATTATATAAATTATAATCTGTCCATCTTATGTATGTTACCCAACGTGCTACTCTATGACATATCATATAAATTATAATCTGTCCATCTTATGTATGTTACCCAACGTGCTACTCTATGACATATTATATAAATTATAGTCTATCCATTTCATTTATGTTACCCAACGTGCTACTCTATGACATATCATATAAATTATAGTCTGTCCATTTCATTTATGTTACCCAACGTGCTACTCTATGACATATCATATAAATTATAGTCTATCCATTTCATTTATGTTACCCAACGTGCTACTCTATGACATATTATATAAATTATAGTCTGCCCATTTCATTTATGTTACCCAACGTGCTACTCTATGTCATATCATATAAATTATAGTCTGTCCATTTCATTTATGTTACCCAACGTGCTACTCTATGACATATTATATAAATTATAGTCTATCCATTTCATTTATGTTACCCAACGTGCTACTTTATGACATGTCATATAAATTATAATCTGTCCATCTTATGTATGTTAGCCAACGTGCTACTCTATAACATATCATATTTCCTGAATGGAGTTATTTTCCAATTTCTACCGAAATATAAGGGTATGTTTGCATGCAGTTATTCTGACAATGGATATTTTGTGTACGATGTTTTGGCCGATTTATAACCGCGAGGCGTTTCAAAATGTCCGTCTATTAAAAATGCAAACTTGCCTGACATTCATGTAATTGTAATGAAAACAAAGTTTCAGTTAATTCAAACCGTTAAATTCAAAGTGAGGCATACAACTTCTTATAAGGACCTTAGATTTATGTACATTTCTTCAAAGCCTTACACTCTGCATGATTTCCATGCTTTGTTGACATTAATGTGTCGATATTGCACGAGATTGTCGTGCTTTTATAAACACATGTGACGTGTAACTTCCGGTAATCCGTTCACTATTCTGTGTATAATAAAACATAGATAAGTATGGCAGACTTATACCTTCTGTTGCAGGCGTTCAGTATTTTTCTAATTCTGTATTTGTATATATTATTGATGATTGAGTTATTTGAAGATTTGGTAAGTGAAAATTACATTAGATAAACTGTAGATTTTTATCAGTTCAATATAACTGTACCTGACAGACTATAGCTGGAGAGAAATTTTTAAGGTAGTTCAAAAGAAAAATAGATTTTTGATATATTCTTGCTGTTTCTTTCAATCATCGAAGTGCTAAGTACGTTAGTTATAGGTTCACACTATTCTGACATGGTTTTTGTTTTACTTCAAGGTTCATGAGTGTGCTGATGAGGTTCTGTTCAATATAGTTTATCTATGTCTATGTTCGAGCTGTTGTTATGTTTTGAAACGCATTTCTTAGTTTGGTATAATTTTATTGCGTAGTTTATACATACCATTCACACATCATCAACAGCTGAATTGATCTGTTTCTGATTAGAATGTGTCAATCAGATAGAGAAATATGGAATACTTCATGATATTGGGTATTCTAAAAGATTCCTGAAACTATTTAACATTGAGTATATTACGAAAAGCAACATTCTAGACATACGTTGAAGACGTGTAATCATAGCAACAATCACCTCTGTTATATAAGAGAATATTATATGAATGCTTTTAAAGTATTAGTGGACATGTTTTGATTTATATTTTCAGGGCTCTAGAGAAGTCCGACGAACAAGATCGTTCAACACAAACGGCATGTCGGAGTCTGAACAAGCCACGTCTCCGACGCCGTCAGATTCACCTTCGTCACCCAGGAAACGCCACAAACCTCTCGTCGTGAAGAAAGTAGCGGCTAAAGACTTAGAAGAGAAACAAAATATTGCTGGATATTTGGAGCGAAAGAGTTTTAGCACACAATGGATAAAGTACGTGAATTCTTTTACATCACGTAGCATTTGTACAATATAATTATGTAATGCATGTAGAGGCCTTCCCATATCTGATGACCAAACCATTAAACAACGTGTTAACGTCCTATATGTATATTTTTATTGTACGGAACACATTTAAAGTTAGTACAAGTTTGAACTTTTTCCGTAGTTTGGTTTTGTTTCGAAGGAAAATGCACGGTATGAAATATTAATCAGGCACGTGCATATTTATTTATTCTGTATACATTGTAAGTTTTTAGATTAATAGGCTATATAATGTCAGTTTCATAGACTTTGGTTTCAATTATGTACATCATTTAAAGCTGTTAATCTTTGATAGAACAATGTTATATAGCTGCATATAATGAAGTGTTTGCTGAGGTAATTATCGGAACGTTTAGACAAACAATCAGGGGGAGATCTACTTTACACGTCAATATTCTACAGTACAAGCTAGGTTTACAAAGATCCATTGTATCTTAAACAAAAAGCATTAAGTCGGGTAGATAAGACACGAGATTCGTGATCCGTTTCTCATTATGAAACTTTTACTTACGACAATGAATCCGCGAAATGGCACTTAAATGTCAAGGTTACTTGGAATCAAGCCTGTCACGTGCGACCCTCGTGCTGCTGATGATGAGGTTTCCATGACAACTGTGATATTGTTCTTATATTTTATTTTCTCCTTTCAAATACTCCAATATCAACATCAGACATGTATAAGTACTTTTATGCTCTGATAGTGTATGAATTATTCACCATGTGTAACCTTTCCTATCATCGTATTTTATCACGTGACTGATTTTTTATCAAAGAACTAAACTTATACGTGAGGCTCGGTACGTTCTTACAACAATAATTCAAACTCGTCAAAATCATCCTGATATTTGTCCAAAATTGATATTTCATGATGGAGAAATTGTAGAGCATGATCGACTTGTCGAATTAATAAATCGTCATATTAGGGTTAAAAATGCCTATCTTATAGAAGGATGAAAAGTGCGGACAGGCCCTTCTAATTCTAAATTGACGAAATACATAGCCGAAAAAACTTTTTTTTATCAAATGTATTTTTTCCCACTTGTAGGTACTGGTATGTTTTACAACAAGGGACTTTATTCTGTTATCTGACGTCAGACGACAACGTGACTGTTGACGTGTTAAATCTCCATGGTTACACAGTAACTAGTCTCGTGGATAAATTCCGAGGAAAACGATTCGTTATTCAGCTCTCCCATGATGTAAGTAATTTATATACATATGATGATTATATATTTATATATATGTATGTATACAGTAGAACCTCTCCAGAGCGACCCATTTTTGAGCAACACCCACCCTTCAACAACAACATGATTTTCCCCACTGCACGATGTAACTATCAATTTAATCTCTCAGGAGCAATAACCTCTCAATAACAAGAGAATTTTGCTACCCCCTCTCACTGATAGAGGGTCGTGGGTTTGAACCCCTCTACCGACCATGTCTCTTTATGTGAGTAAGTAACCATTTGCTTACGGAGGATGGGAGTCTAGTACTGGTTCTTCCCAGGAACGATGCTTAGGTGAACTGTCCGCCTCATATGACACTGACTGTTGAAAAGGGGCGTAAAACTCGATATAAACAAAATATAAGTAAAATACATCATTTTTATGAGATGCATTTACTTGTAAATTCTTCTCATATAGTGATCACGCAGACTATGAATTTCAACACTGCACTGCTCTGTACAGTAATCTTAGGGAGCGCTTCGTACTACATTTTTTCGGTCTTTTTCGTTACTCGCTAACAGAGCGATACTGCACGCTATCCAAACACTCATCCACACACAATCACCAAGCAATCATCGAAGCTGTTACTATATCGATTTTCTATTTATAGCGTTTAGGACCCAACTCTCTCGGAAACTTCATATACGCACTCTATCGGACACTTCATTGGTCATTGTTGTTTTACATACTAACTCGCTAACTGCGCAAAGTTAAATACCCTGGGATTTACTGCTATTACTGCATTGATTTTCTATTTTTAGCGTAGTATAATCTACTGTACCTAGTATCATTTTGGCACGAAGTTTAATAAAAAGTGTGTTGATAAGCTGTTGAAGGTAAAAGCAAGGAAATTGAAAATCAATGCATATATTTCAACGAACAATGACAAAGAAATAAGATAAATAACCCACTAGAGTTCATTCAATTAACAAAAAAACATGTGCAAATTGATGCGGTCATCAATTATTATGAGATTAAGTTGGTACAGTATGGGTCCCTAATTATTATCAAATTTTAATGTCACCCGGATTTTTATGGTGCCACATTATTTTTACAGCTGACACGTGTGACAAATTTCTATATCGGATTTAATCTTCTCTTTGGCGGTACTTATTTATTGATGAATAATATGACTCTACCAATCAAATCAATTCGTTGTTCAACCTAAACAGATACCTTTCCCTTCGAAATAACGCCGATTTTTCTAGACGAATTATACCTACGAGTATTCGTTTATTATAGCTGTTTGCGAGTACTTACTGTATTGTCTATGACTAGTTTGGCCAATCCTGGCCATTTGATTGGCTAATGGTGATTTCGGTCATTTTTGATTGGTCAATCATTGGACCGGCTATTCGTCGCGTTACCTGTCATGTTTGACTGAATCTGTTCGTCTGCTCTGTTGTTGAAACGCAAATAAGTAATGTAGGCATCGTTCTATGATGTTAACGTAGCATAATATCGGGTACATCATTAGATGCAAGTTTAATGTGGTTGTATCATATCAGGATATGGTGGATTTGGTAGTATTAAGGGTGTACTTTATTCCATTGATGTATGGTATTGTAATACCATGTACATGTGAACTATATACATGAATGCATTCATTTGTCAAATACTCATGATTGTCAAAATATGTGTATTATCTATAACTTGTAAATATGTTATACTCTCCATAATGGAGGAATGAATAAAAGCAACTTCATACAAAAAACTTAAACCAATGCTTCTTGTAATTCGTCTAACTATAACGTTTTGTTATAGTTGTTCTTGTTAATCCAAAAATTATAATTTCCAATATTCCATGAACAGAAATATTTCGTCTATTATTCAGTAAATGTTGTAAATACCGTGTAAACACAAAACGAGTCATGCGTCGATCACTCGACGTATCATGAACACAGAAGTTTAAAACTGCAAGCACTCGGTTCATTTTTGACATCGATTTGTCGAAACATACGTAAATATTATCCTTTATTCCGTATCATCAAACAAATTTGATGCAGTTAAAGTCATATACGACCGCTTTACTCGTCTTTGATGTAAAACAATATTCAAGTCACAGACTCGCCGCGAATGCGTGTGAAAAACAGTTGAAAACATAACGAATTTGGTGTTAATTGATGCAGACATCAAAGGAATTAAGTCGACAGAACACTTCTAGTATATAATTATCAAAATAATGCGTCACCTTGGTGTTTTGTGACCCCCCTTCCAATATTTTTTTATCTGGCACGTGCTACGTAGATTTAATCTACGTGGGTGGTCTTGCAATGGAAGATCAGTCAAAAACATAGTCCACCGTGATCAACTAGGTCAAAGTTTTTGTATTGTGGTACACTTTCACAGCCTCTGATTGTTTTTAAAATCCTTTGAACTTGACACATTTATCAGGCACTCTCTCTGGCTCACGATGATCTTGATTGCTGGACATAAATTCCTGAACGTGCACCGTCAATCACTGGCACTGAGCCAAGTTTGACCTTTGCACATTTATTTAATCTTGAGTGTAAAGTATTGATTATTACAGCCCAAAGCATAATTTAGTGGAGTTCGCAATAACAATTCTTGCTTTAAGATTTTTTATTGGATGTCTCATAGTAAACAGAAATGGCAAATTTAAGAAAAGGATATGGAAAAAACCACGGGCTTTGTGTCAGTTTGTACACATTATATTGCCCTAGATATTTGCCTAACATGAAATATTTTTGCATAGCAAGTAAGATAAATTAAATACAATCAATTTGGCATAATTCAGAAGTCATAAAACCATTATTTAGCATTACAATGAAGTGATAAAATGACCAGGTGTCAATAGAAAAAAATCAGAAAAGGCAAAAGATAAGCTTACAGAATTTTTTGGAATTTTTGTTCCGCTTTGTTTCTTTTAATATTTATCCCACAGTTACAAAAATGACACCATAAAAAAGGTTATTAAATTATGAACAACTTTTATATTTACTATAATTTGTTGGGATTAATATTTAGTATAATAAACCAGTGATGAAGTAGACATGATTGTGTCAAAACAGTAGCATTTCCCAATAACCTGTAGGAAGACAGTGTACCAAGTTTGTATCGACTTAGAGATATCCCTGCATAACAAAATTCATCTCATTTCAGGCCTTCAGGCCTTTGATTTTATAATGTCGACCAATATAAAAGTTGCATATGACATGAAACACTGACTAACAGATTATAGACTTATGTTTGTAAAGTCCGATTTTCTCAAAGTCTTCAGTTTTGGGTTCTGATCTGATTTTATCTGAAATGGGAGACAATGATGTACTTTAACTTCCATGAGTTATCTCCCTTAAAACTAATTGTCTGAACCCGAAATATCATGGATTTCATTGAACCATGATTAATTGTTACGTAATCATTTTATAGACAAAATTGACTGTAATATATTCTTGTTACCTACGTGCACGCCTTAATTGGCTTGTATTACAACAACGGATTGTTAACTTTAGCCTCATATCACGATTCATAAATCTGATCTTGCACATTAGAGAGAAACATTTTATTTTCCTAAAGGATAAAAAGCCCACAAGGATACAAATTTGCATATTTTAAGATTGACGAACTGTGATATTTATATACACAGGTATGTTTGTACAATCAATGGAAGTTTCATACTAATTAAAGATAAATAGTAAGGAAAATAAACAAGAGTTATTCATATACACAAAACACGTGAAAAGGCGAACTTAATCACGCACAGTGAAGGTCAAAATATATATTTTATAAGAACTGGGCATATTTACGTATGTTACATATAATAATTTTACATGTGTTTTTACACTATGACACACTTTTTGTTGGACCGATGAAAATGCACTTCAATGTTTTGTTTTTGATAATACAAATGTACTGAAACAATAATACTCGTTAGTATTTTACATTTTATTTTCTGTAGTTAGTCGTGATTAAAGAATTCAAATCTATATTCATAATCTGCCTTTTTTATATCTGACACATATTTTCTCATTAATTATTTACTCCAGACGTTGTATGTTAAAACCTCGCCCAAACATGTTGCTCTATATTTTATCTAAGATTCTGGAATTAATTCAAATATAAAATCAACATCCGGGATATCTCAGATTTATTCGCCCTCAGATATGTAGCTTAACTCGAAGCGATCATCACGATTTGAAAGAAACATAGTAAAATACAGAATGCAGTCTACTTTTTGTCAGTGATATCAAAATTATGTAAAACGTACTACAGTAGAAATTAGAGTATAGGAATTCAATGCAAATAATTATGAAACGTCATTTTTTTCGAATTTCTTCGAAACCATTTACATTAGAATGTATGAAGTTAAAATAAATCGACTTTGTACTAAAAGCAGTACCTTACTACAATAATTCTAAATTTTACGAAACAAGTTGACCTCCATTTTTTGAATGACTTCTTCACTGATATCCTGAAAGAAGTTCACATTTCTTAGCTAATAAACGATATAATACCGAAGATAATTAATGATAAAACCAAACTGGAACGTTCGTAAGAAACAGAAAGTGGTGCCAAAGTTATCCGAATGAAATTATTGCGTAACTTCTTATCACTGTAAATCCTGTTATTATCGCTGGTGGCTTTCAATTATATTTCATTATTATGGCTTAGAAATTTATCAATTTATGCTTGCAAGCACTTACGGAAGATTCAAGCTTAATGATCGTCTTATTCTATTTATTGTCTGGAAGTCTCATATAATTGGAACTGGAAATCCACTGGTTTTAATAATATTGAGATAAAAAAGCTAATAAGAAGCTCTGTACGATAATTACTTTATATTAATGATATTTACATAGTTTATATAATAGAAATATTTGTCTGATTAAATTAATGGTGAAATGTAAGAAGTTATGAAATGAAGAATATACGTAAATTGGTAAAGCAATTATGACTAATCTTCAAATAGATCATTAATTTGAAATAAAGGTGCCTATAAGCAAGCACACAATTATGATATTAATAAAAATGGTATGATGTTCTTGTAGGAATATATTTGAACCATTAAATTGTGCGGGTAGATTATTCTTACTTTTGTCTATTTCAGAACTTTACTTCTTTACATCTGTCGATAGAGTCACGTGAAGAAATGGACCATTGGGAAGAGTGCTTACAAATAGCTTTGAAGGAGCCATCCAGTCCTGTCAAAGAAGCTGACACAGAACTTGGCGCATGCGCAGGTAGGTCAATCAGCCATCAATCAGACATAGTTTATTAGTTTATATAATAGTACTTTGTAGTAGCTAAAGCTAAAATCTGCTAAAATTTGCTGTGAGTCAGCATAATCACATATATATCATCCGGACAGCTGACCTACCATTGCTCCTGTCTACAAGCAACTCGAAATATATGTTGCAAAATTTTGTGACATCTATTAAACACTAAATGTAGATCATAACTTGTTTAGTCAATGTTATTAACTTTCAAACAGGTTGTGAAAGTAACCGACAAGATGATGTTGGCGAAAAAAGAAAACAAGTAAAACAAAAACTATTGGAAGAAATGTTACGTCAAAAGTATGAGCTAGAGAGAAAACAAGCTGCACGACAAAAGGTAAGTATTTATTTGGTAGAGCTGTATGTTAAGTTTAGATATAATGGGTGTATTTAACACTCCGTAACCTGTGTAGCAAGCAGTAGAAGGGTGTCCGTCACACAACAAAACGTTCCCTCGCAAGGGTTTCGCTAGTAATTATCAGTTCAATATTGTATTTATAAAATTTGTCTGAACTTTAAAACCAACTTGCCGTACGTATGTTTTATATTTCATGCTAACTCTTTCAAACACTGCTGGGCGAATAGTTATTGAATGTTTTTTCTCTCTTTTTCCATCACCTGTAACCGTTTACTGAAGCTAACAGTTGGCGTGTTGATTTGACAGTACGTTTATAGCCTAATTGTAAATGAGTCTAACGCAGTTATCACGCGATTATTATACATCGTTTTGCTAAGGTTAATTGTAAACTTTAAAACCAACTTGCCGTACTATGGCCACTTTGAACGCCAATGGGTGAATCCACGTGGTAATAATCTTCAAATATAATTCTCTAAATCTTTTAAACTAAATTGAGCATAAAATATGTATGGTGTTTTCCAGAAACAACGAGGTAGGGGAACTGATTCTCCGGACCGGTCTCCAAGCTCCCCTTGTCATCCTGACACATTAACAGACGAACAAAGAACGAGTGACGTCACCAGATTACGTCAGAGGCGAATGTCAGCGCAACTAAAGGTACTAATAGTGAACACACTGAATACAGTATTACTTACAATGTGCGATAATGAATCATTTACGTTATGTTTCTTTCAGTAACCAATCACTTGTGTTCTAAGAATTGTTTTATCTGGACATACTAAAGTATTTAGCATTTGATCGAGGTTTCGAATAAAACTCATGTTTTCACCTTCATTTGCAGGTCGAAACAATTCAGAAACAGTTAGAAAAACCAAATGGCAACAAACGTGGTCTATTTGGATTTGGAAAAGTGAAGAAGTTGGACGAAAATAAGAATGTGTTTCTTCAAGATCAGCTGAAAGAATTGAATGACAAGTTACATAAAATTGACAATGAAATGAGTCAAGTTGAAATTGACAAGAAGTTATCCGAAAGTTTTGACGTCAATCAAAATAGGAAATCAATGCCAGCGTACGTGGCATATACCGGAAATGGAGAAAATAGTTTCGATGAGGAAGAAGACATGAGAAATAATTCTTTAAAAAATGCCGTACAAAAGTGGACAAATAAAACTTTTTCAAAAACTTCTGTCAAGAAACGGCCAATAAATGGCATGACACATACTCGTAGTGTTCCAAATATTAAACAAAATGGTGACATAATGAACGGAACGCTCGAAAATGGTTGTCATGGCAACGATGAAAACCAGAACAAATATCCATCTTTGGAAAGTAGTGTTACTGACCTAACGAGGCCAATGGCTGATTTGAAACTGGACTTAAATTTAACTTACCCACAAAGTGAACTAACTGGCTCCGGGTCGCCATCTTCGGTACGGTATAATAGAAGTAACAGTAAGAGTAGTACACTGTCATCGTTGTCGTCACCAAGAAGAGAAATAGATCCTTCAGTATTAGCAGAAATTGATGTAAGATATTTTACGTTTTCGTACAGTTGGTAATCATTCAGTGATGCATTAATCTAATTTAAAACACGATGTGTCAAGAACCAGCTTTAGATTCTACGAATCTCAGAATAGAATACATTTGTATGTGTTTTTATTTGTACATTCTTCCAGCTGCATTCAATTATCACCCACTTTTATAAACTTCAGTGTGAGATAAACTGGTCGTACATTTTCATTATCTTATCCATTGATTGTTGTAATAATACTTGAAACATTTTACTGGAATCTGAAGAACTTGTAATCATAAGTCTGTAATTGAGTAATAGTAGGTTAGAAATATGTCGCCAAATAAATCATGATGGCAACATAAAGCTGTATATGAACTTCGTAATTTATGTTTAAGGCTATCAATCATCAATACGTTACATCTAATTTATGCACCATTGCTATTTTCAGGCTTTTGAAGAACTAACTCGACAGGTGCTCGGTGCTAGATCAAAAGAAATACCCTCACCGACAAAATAATGATACAGATTCGGTGTGAACTGACACGGATTACATTAAGTTACATTTTGGGGTTTTGATCGAATAAAGTGCAACAAAACAGCTGGCGATTCTACAAATACGAACGTTATTCAATATTTCTAATTTATTAATTAATCGCCATGGTGCGTTTACTACCATTTTGGGCTTTATGTCAGTTACGTTACTAATAGCTTTCCAAATGTGTTGGACATGCGTAAGTCTTCTACATCAAGAATGGGATGGACATTGTTTCTATATCCTCAGTGATTTCTATTCTTCTAAACGCTCCGATCGGATATACGAAACTTGAATCTTTGATATTTGGATGAAATTACAATACATCGTTATAGGTGTTTATTGCGATTGTTAAAGGAATGTTTATAACATACGTATGTTTTATACTTCATGCTAACTCTTTCAAACACTGCTGGGCGAATAGTTATTACATGTTTTTTTCAATGTTTTTTCTCTCTTTTTCCATCATCTGTAACCGTTTACTGAAGCTAACAGTTGGCGTGTTGATTTGACAGCACGTTTATAGCCTAATTGTAAATGAGTCTAACGCAATTATCACGCGATTATTATACATCGTTTTGCTAAGGTTAATTGTATGTATTTCTTTTCTGATTATTGTTAATACATATATTATATGACATGTAATCATATAAAATGTGCAATTGTTATGGTATAATCGTCTTAACATATTAAACTGTTAATCTATACCTAGTGACCTAGTTATCCCATCTAGACAGTATCATACAAAATATCAGCTGTCGTACATCATATATGATTATACATAATTCAGTAACAAAAATTATTCTCCTCAACATTCAGGTTGTATTTTTTGTGGAGAAAATATTACAAAATTGTAGAAAAACAATAGTAGCTTATCGACAGTGTATACTGAATTGAGACACTTTGTTCGAAAGAAACACTGTAGCCCCCCACACACAAAAATACACAAATATGTTAATTGTCACTTCTTGACTGCTTCAAACCTAGAACACAAACAGAAAGATACACTGATGAATTACAATACAATCATCTACTGATATCTTCTCAGTATAAAATAATATAGATCTAGTTTATAGTCTAAATCACCTTATGTATATGTTTCAACTTTTATTAACATTGGTAAGGATATAAAACAAGAAAATGTTACATATAACGTATTATATAAGATACACACATTTATATTGTAAACAACTAACGGTTATACACATTAAAATATCAAATGCTGATGAAAATAATCTCAGACAAAATACTAGAAATGGAATGATTAGTGGAGATTCCCGAATGTTTATCAGTTTCTTATCATAAAACATTCTCACAGAACGTACACTCCATTTAAAACAAAACAACACCAATGGTCCTGCAATACTCATCCATCAGTGATCCTTGAATTCAATCAAATCAGATAAAAAAAACACTTTAATACGTAATCAACCGAATTCCAATCTTGAAGTCTACATTATTAATCTCAAATATGTTCCAAACACTAAGACATATAACTCCATTTCTTCAAAGAGCATACAGTGTCAGCATGTTAAGTTAACATAAGTTCCCGCATTGGAATGTCTTTGATTCATTCTGTCTTAAAAGTTGGTCAGTTTCATTTGTTACAATCAAGAACACGTAATGTAGATTGTGTTCTTACACTAACTGTACCATTTGACCGGTACACCTACTTCCTGCATGTGCACGTTATCACATTTAAATCAATTAAGTCTTGCTCGGGTAAATACTAATCCTGAACTATACATCACTTCTTCATACATGTATACATATTTACCATATATGTCTTGCTCTAGCATAACACTGGTATTGTATAACACATAGATGAAACTTTTCAATCTCTACCCAGAGTTGTCGTTCCCGCTACGCTCACACTAACCTCTGTGAACGTCTAAAAAGTAGTCCGGCTTCACAATGACAAATGCGTGATTTAAAAATAATGACAACACCTCAAAAAGAAACTAACATAGATTGTGATGCTTTGTTTATCTGAAAAGAATCACATACTTAAACAAAATGATAGGAAACTGACATCCAAGCCTGGTATCCCTTCGTTGTATTATCCGTGTTTTGAATTGTTTACTTCGCAATTATTTCCGCTAAATTAGTTTTAGAGTTACAAGGTTAAATAATCCCTAATGGCACAGCTTATAACGGAGCAACCTGAAGCGTTTTTCTAAAACGACATGACATATTTCATTATGACATCTAACAAATAATTATAAAATATACACAAAAGCATGTTTATTGATCAGAGCGTAGTTTGCCAAGTTTCTTGGCATTTAGACGTTGACAGAGATATGTGTGGATTGGAAAGGAACGACAGCTCTGGGAAGAGATTGGAAACTTTTATCTATTAGCACTTGCACAATTGATGTGCATTAACCATATTTCCCGATTTGGACAATGGCCTATCGTGAGATACGTTAATTGAACTTTCGCGAATATAGTTTGCAATACTAGATTACAATCTGTCAGCATTCTTCACTGCACAATGTTTTTGAAATGCTAGTAGTTGTCTTATTATTAAACGAGAACCGCTCTATTTGATGTATACATAAAGGAAAAGTCAATAGTTCAAGACATTTTTGGAAGAGTTACTTCCCTTCTTTCATCATGAAGTCGTACTATTATTGCATTCATAAATGTACCACGATGCCAGTGTCTTCCATGGATGGTGTAACCACAATATTTGGAGCATTACCACCATCCAAGCTTCTTGATCGTTTAACTGTTCGTCTCCTCTTTCGTCTTGATTTAAAAGATCGAAATGAACGTCTGGGTACTGACTGTCCGATTCCATTGGCTGTATCCGAATCATGGTGGTGTTCGTTACTATCTAAAAACTGTTTAAGTCTCTCGTCCCCTAAATCCTTCCTTTTAGCAGGTGCAGCCATTACCACAATGTCCTGATCCGGATTCGCACCGTTACCATTTGTCACAGATAAAACGTTCAGATTTGAAGCGATACTGCCATCTAAATGTTCTGAGTTATTTACAGATAAAACCGACACGGATAGTTTGTTACCAAATTTAGGTTTCGGGGTAATTGTGATTGTTTGTGGTACAGAGTCCTCTGAATCAAAAACTTGTGGATGCACGGAATGCCAGGTGGATACTGAAATATAGCAACATAAATGCATGTATTATTATATGAACATAACTAGGACATTTACATGAAAAACAACATTCTCTCAAATTGTCAATATGGGTGTCAAATGTTGCAAATTAAATATGATTTAATCAGAGGCAAAACAAATGATTTTATCATCTGTGCAAATGTACAACATGTACCAGATTGGAATTAGAAGGTAATGTTACATCGATTTTATGTTATATTGATACAATGTTACTTTTGACCAAAACACTGTCTATGTTATTGACAAATATTTAATCTGTGATATCACTAGCCAGTATTAGACATTTGCGGTTTAAGACGGTGACGGTGGTGGACATCGGATTTGGGATTAAATTCGGGGGTCATCTCAAAATTATTGATACATACTCTTGTATAGGGCAAGTGTTACCCATTATTGTGTTTGCATGTCAACTCAAAAAAATGTTTAATTTACAATTTTATTCATTTTCATAAGAACTAGAACCAAACCGAGTATACGCATCAATTTCGGTACTTTTTGTAATGAATCTGTTATACGACTCTTGGTTGTCCCGAATTTATTCTGCCAGAGGGCGTTTCTACTGTCGCCTGCGTCTACCAGGTACCTGTCGTCAACGTGGCTCTTTCCCGTCACTGGCATCGGGCGACTTTGCATTTTCAAATGACTCCTAAATTGGTACATACTCAAAAGCTCTAAGCTGATTCTATGAGAATGTAATCGTAAACAGAAATGCACATTCATGAACAAAACTACTTACGTCTGTATTTGTCATATTGTTAAAATCAAAATTTGTTAATAAACAAAATACAAGTAAATTAATTCAAAATGATCACGAATCTAGGCTATTTATAGTTGTAGTGTAATTTACCCTGACAATGATAGCAACATACCTAAATATACGCATCATATATATTGTAGGACATCTGAATGATGCTCAGCGGTTTGATTTAATGCGCCACATTAAAGAAACTGAGCTACCTTTTCCTACTTGGAGACAAAGTAGGGAAACTTAACATCATACCCATGACTAAACTTCGTCTAGAAAATTGAAGGCTACAAACCGAGATTTGTACCCGTCCGTACACATGGTGCTCTGTGTATTCGCTTGTATCTACATCTACAGCTGAGCATGCTACACCAGAAACACTATGACAACAAGTAGATTGTCAAGCTTAGGACTAAATGTTTACACTGAAAAACAGCTGGACTCTGAACACGTTCTAGATGTAATCAGCCGAAAAAGGAATCGTAAAATTACACTGATATTCGATTAGAACTAAATACATTTCGTCATGTGTTTTTGCGTAAATATTGAAGGTACATGTAGATCTACTGTTTTGCTGTTCGCATTTGATATCTGTGGAAATAACAGACATGCGACTTCGTATGCAGTTAGATTTATTGGTCTAATGAATAGTATGTACATGCCAATTATTTGCCAGTGTTAAAAAATATCCTCAGTCGAAAGGTATTGCAGTGTGTGTGGGCAAAAACGTCATGGAAGATTTTACGAACTTGAAACAGGCATATATTTTCAAGCGAAATATCTAAAACGCACTTGATCCTAGGTACATAATAACCCACACGAGCATTCAGAAATTTTGCGTACACACCATTATTGGTCAAGCTACGCCCCTGGAAGGTACCGAAAATTAAACAGATATATTCGACAGTATCGTCTTTATGTTGAGCTCAAGTGTTATAAATCAGTAGGAACAATATGAAGACATCGTCGGGAAAGTGTTACCACGTGTAGTAAATATTCGCCGGATCGTGTGTGCCGGAGAAAAGCAAATCGGTTTAATTCCGTAAATATGGCTTGATATTAAAATAACATGCATGTACTCCAATGTGATTCATTTTAATTATAAATGTGAGACGACCCCTTTAATTTAATCCGAAGTTCAACACCGTCACCGTCACCGTCTTAAATCGCAAATGTCTATTACTCTACCACACTCGTATTACTGTACTGGTGTTATATTTGTTACAATACGAATCCTTTCACTCATCGCAGCCGTGAATATTCAGATTTAACTGCAGTAAGTTTAAAAGTACAATAAAAGTTCGATTCTAAGACAAGCTATGGGACCAAACAATGCTCTCAACATTGGTGTCGCCTGTTCAAGATGAAGAAAAAAGAAGTAAATTCATTATCGGACTGAAACTGTGGGATCATTAGTACGGGATGGTCTTATATTGAGAAGTTGACTAATTGAAGTTCGCTGTATTACGAGTATAAAGATCGTGTTCAGTGTTTTGCTATTATATGATCGAGTCATTCGTTCACACAAGTTTGTCATACAAGTACTACCATAGCAGTGGCGATTTTATTTTTCAGTTGTTTAACTACCCATTCCACAGCTATGGTTTATTCAGAGTCGCCCCAGAGAGAGGGGAGATAAGTTACAAGAGAACCGGGCATTTATATCCCTACTCTTTTTAGCGGTGCCAAGGTGAGTTTTTAGGATCGAGCTATGTCCGTCGTTCGTCGTCGTCCGTCCGTCAGTCAGTCCGTACCTCCGTCCGTCGTCAACAATTTCTTTAAACAACATCTCCTCCTAAACCACTTGGTCAATTTCAACCAAACTTCACAGGTGTGTTCCTTGCTTGAAGCTCTACCAAAGTTATTCAAAGAATTCTATTCCATGCAGAACTCTGGTTGCTATGGCAACCAGAAGGATTTTTTTTAAATCTTGAAAAATCTTCTTCTCAAAAACCAGAGGACTTAGAGCTTAGCTATTTAGTGTGTAGCATTGTCTAGTGGACCTCTACCAAGTTTGTTAAATTATTGCCATAGGGTCAAAATAGGCCCCGCCCCGCGGGTCACTTGATTTATATAGGCTTATATAGGAAAATTTTAAAAATCTTCTTCTCCAAAACTACAAGGCATAGAGCTAGGATATTTTGTATGTAGCATTGTCTAGCGTACCTCTACCACGTTTGTTCAAATTATTGCCCTAGGGTCAAAACAGGCCCCGCCCCGGGGTTTACTCTATTTTATATAAGAAAACTTGAAAAATCTTTTTCTTCGAAACCAAAAGGCCTATAGCTAAGATATTTTGTATGTAGCATTGTCTAGTGGACCTCTGCCAAGTTTGTGCAAATTATGGCCCTAGGGTCAAAATATGCCCCGCCCCGGGGGTCACTTGATTTATACAGGACAATTTGAAAAATCTTCTTCTCCGAAACCAAAAGGCCTAGAGCTAAGATATTTTGTATGTAGCATTGTCTAGTTGACCTCTACCAAGTTTGTTTAAACTACTGCCCTAGGGTCAAAATTGCCCCCCCCCCCGGTTTTCTCTATTTTATATTGGAAAATTAACAAATCTTCTTGATCAAAACCACAAGGCTTAGAGCTAAGATATTTGGTATGTAGCATTGTCTAGTGGATATCTACTGAGTTTGTTCAAATTATGGCCCCGGGGTCAAAATTGGCCCAGCACAGGGGGTCACTTGATTTATATAGGCCTATACAGGAAAATTGAAAAAATATTCTTGTCCAAAACCACAAGGCCTAGAGCTTAGATATTTTGTATGTAGCATTGTCTTGTAGACTTCTACCAAGTTTGTACAAATCATGGCCCCAGGGTCAATATTGGCCCTGCCCAGGGGGTCAGTTAATTTCAACAACTATTTGACAGTTGAGGTAGATAACTTTTTACCATGACAAGTAACTTCCCTTGATTAAATTATCCCTTAGTGTTACGATACTCAGGTGAGCGATACAGGGCCATCATGGCCCCCTTGTTAAGGAGTGGGGATACTTCAGAGCTTGTTACAAATGTGAATAGATTGACCTACTTGCACTTGGGAGTCTGCTAAGGTTGTTTGTACTGTTGATATTCACTGTGTCATAACTATGTGTCCTTCTTCTTGCCATAACATTCTCTCTTGTGTTTTTCTGTGGTCGAAATATTACCACGTAAGTCTTTGTAATAAACAGAGTGATCAGTGTCACTGTAGCGTTAATGAACGACGCAAAACAAAGGGCGACAACTCTGATTGTATTGTCATGTACAGAAAAATAAATGGAAGTGAACGCAATCCACAGTACACAAAACGAGTATGATCCGAATGTGATGTATCTCGTTTCATTAAATCCATCCGGAGTTTTTCTTGTCCGAATAGCGTAATAAACACAGAGTATCATCAGTAGGAATGGGTATGATAGTGCCCCGAGATAGGCGTAGTCCATGGCATCCTCGCAGACCCGTATCTTCTGCAGCCGGTCCGGGTACATAAACGCTTGCTCGGCTGGTTCCAATAAAAGCCATACAACAAGGGCGATAATCTCAACGCCCACAATGGCGAATGTGATCAATAACTGGGACTTAGCGCTGATAAATTTCACCTTCTTTGGTTTGCTTGTGTTAATATTAAACACCCTATAGATTCGGTTGGTTTTCACTAGGATAGAGGCATAGCAAATTGTATAAGATAGCCCAAGCATGACTCTAGTAAACCCACACGATACTGGAGTCGGATATGACACGAATGCAAACGAGGATAGATATGACAGTTGTATACCAAACAACAAAACAAAACTCAATTCCTTCCCGGAAGCCATAATCAATGGCGTCTCTTTTTGCCAGTAAAATATTCCCGCAACAATGCACGTGACTATAACACCAACGCACGTGAGCGTCAGTGATAATATGGCCCACGTGTTTTGCAAGTCCATTGTTGTTTCTTGCATGGGTAAACATCCGGTTTTCGTTCCATTTGATAGATATCCTCTGGGGCAATCCACGCAACTATGATTATATTCCTATAACAGAATACACAGAGAACATGTTATATAACGATCATTTTTGGACTTGATTTTTATCAAAATCAAGTCCTTTGTAATCATTGACTTATATTTGTCGCTGGACTCCATAACAGCTTGGTTAAAAGAATGCCACATAAAGGAAATAGTACGCAACTAAATGGTATGTTTATATAGAAGTATCTGGAATCTTTCCCCAATTAAGTGTGTCAGATCTAAATACATTTCAAATCATTCTATTGTAACTACATGGAAAGAGTCATGTATCTAAATAAGTGCTTGTCGGTAGATACATGAGATTTTCAAATGCGTAGAAATAAAACCGCGTATTCACTGTCCAATAAAATATCTTGCCGTAAAAGTAGTTCTACTTTCGGTTTTCGTTCGATTGTTCAGAAAAATCTCCACGGACGTATTCATGCATGTGCAACAATCTACCATCGATGTGAGTGTTTTGTGCCTTTCTAACATTTCTTAATATTACAAAGCGAATTCTCATTTAATCGTATTCCGTGATATTCACACCAACTAGTGTTATTTTGATGAAGGAATCGCTATTTATAGACTCACTCCCCGCAGTGGCTAGTAGCAAAGCGTAACCGATGTGGGGAGTTTGATTTATCGAAGGTTGAATGTTAAAACTGCGGCGTAAGAATAATAATTCGAGTCGCTAAATACGAACGTAAATTACTGGATACGTGCTTTTAAAATTTACTGTTTAAGAGTTCCTTTTACGCCAGATTATTTAGAATTACATAATCACGTCTGAATTTCATGCAACATCGGGTTAACTATAGGTCATTTAGGTCTTACTCTACTGTGTCAGGACCTTTTTGATTTGAGTGACCCTGAATGTGTTCAATGCGACGATGTTCTGTTGTGTTAAAACCAGAAGAATCAATGTTTGTATTTACTGTTACTGAAGTGTTTTTTACTAGTTTTGTACAATAAAGTGTTTTTAATGCAATTAAATTGTCCTCAATTAATGTGCTAACCATTAAACTTTCCAATATCAGGCTTTTTTCATTTTAAAATTTTAGCAAAGGGACTATAGTAAAGCCCTAGCTTATGTCATTTACCTATATGCATATGACCTGCATTACAATATGAATGAAAAATTGGTCCGTAATTTTAAATGTTAAAATATTTGTATGGGCTCGAACGATGTGGGTACACATTTCTCGCTTTTGTCTCGTATGGTAAAAATCAAGTCCGACAGTACTTTCAGTACTTTGATTTTGAAAGTTAGCATAATACATTTGTATAAAGATTTAGAGAATTGCCATCTATAGAAAGTTAGACTATAAGATGTGCCAAAACTCAACAAGTAAATCAGGTTGTGACATGATTTTATCGATAAATGTACATTACCCATTTTGATGGAAGTTTGCAACATTTATTATACGGCCGAAACGACTTCGGTCAAGCACTTGTCACATTAATTTCTAATACATGTAAATATTGAAAATTTAAATTGCTTAACGTCATTACAGTCACTAATTATTTCAAATATGCTGCTCCTTAATTAAAATCATTTAAATATGAAATAAGAAAGTATTGTATGTTTATACACGAGCAAATTATAATGGCTGTAGAAGATATAATTTATCTTACCAGTAGATATTGATGTTTCCTGCACGGCTCACATGTCCAACAACATTTTATGCCGATATTTGTATACAATTTAGCTTCACCTTGTTTACAGGGAGTGGAACAGATTGACTGTTTGTACGGCAGACTACTTGCCCTCAGTTTTGGAAAGTACTTGTCTTTCTTGGAAGCTCTTGTAAGTCCTAATAAAGACATTTTAATTGAAAACAGTCAGCTTAAGTTTGTGGTAAACAAGCTTTCATGTAATAAGGTCAATTGTAAAACATTTAGGTTGACTACACTACACAATATTATTAAATACATTCAAAGTGAACTCTCGTTGTGTATAAAAAGGTAAAGGTTTTGTTTATCTATTGAATGGCCAGCCAAGTTGGCTTATGAGACACCTATATTTTGTGCTAACAGTACATCCGGAATCCCTCCTCTTTTGGTCGGGCACCTGGCTGAGATGGGCCTACGGTAACCATTATTTAACTAGCTGGCGGCTCACCAACCGACCGCATCAGTTATAATCCAGTCTCCACAGGAGTTCGAACCTTCGATCTCGCGCTCCGTATGCGGATACTCTAACCACCCGGTCATGGTTGCGGTGTATATTCCGCTCAGTATGCGGATACTCTAACCACTCGGTCATGGTTGCGGTGTATATTCCGCTCCGTATGCGGATACTCTAACCACTCGGTCATGGTTGCGGTGTATATTCCGCTCCGTATGCGGATACTCTAACCACCCGGTCATGGTTGCGGTGTATATTCCGCTCCGTATGCGGATACTCTAACCACTCGGTCATGGTTGCGGTGTATATTCCGCTCCGTATGCGGATACTCTAACCACCCAGTCATGGTTGCGGTGTATATTCCGCTCCGTATGCGGATACTCTAACCACCTGGTCATGGTTGCGGTGTATATTCCGCTCCGTATGCGGATACTCTAACCACTCGGTCATGGTTGCGGTGTATATTCCGCTCCGTATGCGGATACTCTAACCACTCGGTCATGGTTGCGGTGTATATTCCGCTCCGTATGCGGATACTCTAACCACTCGGTCATGGTTGCGGTGTATATTCCGCTCCGTATGCAGATACTCTAACCACTCGGTCATGGTTGCGGTGTATATTCCGCTCCGTATGCGGATACTCTAACCACCCGGTCATGGTTGCGGTGTATATTCCGCTCCGTATGCGGATACTCTAACCACCCGGTCATGGTTGCGGTGTATATTCCGCTCCGTATGCGGATACTCTAACCACCCGGTCATGGTTGCGGTGTATATTCCGCTCAGTATGCGGATACTCTAACCACCCGGTCATGGTTGCGGTGTATATTCCGCTCAGTATGCGGATACTCTAACCACTCGGTCATGGTTGTGGTGTATATTCCGCTCAGTATGCGGATACTCTAACCACCCGGTCATGGTTGCGGTGTATATTCCGCTCCGTATGCGGATACTCTAACCACTCGGTCATGGTTGCGGTGTATATTCCGCTCCGTATGCGGATACTCTAACCACTCGGTCATGGTTGCGGTGTATATTCCGCTCCGTATGCGGATACTCTAACCACTCGGTCATGGTTGCGGTGTATATTCCGCTCCGTATGCGGATACTCTAACCACTCGGTCATGGTTGCGGTGTATATTCCGCTCCGTATGCGGATACTCTAACCACTCGGCCATGGTTGCGGTGTATATTTATTGTAACATTTCATTGTCAGATATCAATCGTGAGTTAATTTGTCTTCCTCTAGAACAATACTTACCTTCTAATACAAATTGATCTATTTCTACCCACGTAGATGTATCGCCGGTGAGGATATATCTCATTAAGCTGTACCTTACTGGTCCACTATTATTGGTGAATTTAAAAGTCAGGTTAGCACTATCTAAAAGTGAAAGGGTTAACATAACCAAAAGTAAAATTTTAAGTTTTTGACAAATGCTTATATAATTATAGTGCTGTCAAGCACGGTACGATGCAATGTTATAGTGTACGTGAATTACTTCCTATACACATACTGTACTTGTTTGTACTTAAATTGACATCAACAATACAATTATATCAGATGATTAAATTGTTGAGCAACAAATATAATTTAACAATGCAATATACATGTACGTTCATGTGTATAGATAACTGGAAATAGTAATGTAGCAAATTGAAATTCATAATAAGTCCTAAAGTGTCCAGATTTGTTGATTATACTGTTTTACAAAAATAAATAAAAAACCATATACATGTTTGTCACTACTTTTACTTAATTATGTTTGCATTAATACCAACAGTCATATTTTACCTGTAAAATTGAAGTCGTTTTTGTCCAGGTAAGGTTTGATGTCTGCGGCTTGTATATTCTGCATTTTCCCACAAACACCTAGCTTGCCTTTACATCTATCATTATGTAAGGCTTTCAGTGCATGAGCAAATGCATACACTGCATCCATGACAGCGTACGTGTTCTTATTCTTCTTATACACCCCTGAAGTAAGTCAAAATGTCCTAATTAACGTACGTATGAGTAAAACGAATGATATTTAAAATAAACACCCAGTTCTGGGCTCGATTTCACTAAAAGATTAAGGTTTAGATGGGTCTAAAACATTCAAAACACACTGACCTTGTACAATAACAACCCTAAGAATCGGACGATTTTTTTAGTTCTCCACCTTTCAATAGTTCATGGATGTTTATTTATCCTTACTACCGAGCAAAATAATGTAGTAAGAAAATCACAGGAAAAAGGGGCGTGACGTGTATCGCTGCTTTACACCTGACACGGTAAAACGATTCGTATAAGAGTTTCGACTTTTTGTTCAACGTTTTATCATTAGAAGAAGATTTTCTTAAACTACCGGAAGTCATACACATGTATTTGGAATTGAAATAGTTATAGTTAAGGAATATTAATCTTCAATCTCTTTCATTATCATCACTCGCTTCAACATCACTATCAACACTTACTTCAACATTATCATTAACACTCATTTCAACATACATATCTTACCTTCTACCAGTTTCTCCTTCCCCGTGCAATGTGTAAGTTTACTTTTAGATGTTGATATTTCACTATTGGTGCAATTGAACAGTTGAGCCCAGTAATCCGGAAACCAGGGATTGCCTGAATGACTGTTGAGTTGGAGACTGACATATTTGTAGAAAAATAAAAAAGTATTAAATTACTTCATAATAATAAATGTCTTTCTCTATTTGGAGTAGAAAATACAACATGTACCACTTTTAGTGACCATTTAATGTCTACACTGCAATTAAAATCAGATCTTGTCCACGCATTTACATAATTTCTTTTACAAGCTACATGTTATTGGTTGTAACTAAAAGTACATTGTACTTCTGAAACTGAAATTCAAACCAAGTCCCTTGATAGTATCAACAGGAAAATGTTGCTAAGCGCTGTTCCATGAATACAGTTAAACAATAGATATACGAATTGATTATATACATAGAGCAGTAGGGGAAACTTCCCGATCGGGAAATCACTAAATGGGTTTTCCTCTATTTCCCGAACGGGAAATCTGTATAAAAATGTTACTAAATAAAGTATCAGATTTCCCGTTCAGGAAATAAAATCACTACTTTTGTACTAGTTTTACTCAAAACACCCGGTGCATAAGAATACGCACCCGATCTTTAAAATGAATATACCATATTAAACTTAAAAAATATATCTAACTTTCTACCGTTCAGATTTTTTTTAAATGTTCTAGTTATTTTTTAACTGAACACTGAAATTGCAAAAAAGCAATATTTCCCGATTTGGAAACATAATTTCCCGATCGGGATATATACTAGTACAAAAGTAGTAATTTTATTTCCTGAACGGGAAATCTGTTACTATATTTAGTAAATTTTTTTTACAGATTTCCAGTTTGGGAAATAGGGGAAAACCCATTTTGTGATTTCCCGATCAGGAAGTTTCCCCTACTGTGTAGTAAGTATTAATTTAAACGAATCAATGTTCTGATGTTTTTCAGATGTTTTTCAGACCAAATAATTTCTTATAATGCATGTTCAGATACAAAGCAGACATGTGTATATATCAGTTACATACTTCTCAAAGTATTCGTCAAACTGGGGTATCACTCGAATCTTTGGTTGAACTCCCAGAGAATTATTTGCAAGTTTCATTCCTTTTAAGTTCACTTTTCGTCCTGTCCATCCATCGCTGCCGACCCATATAAACTTGTCACCACCCTCCAACTCACTCGCTTCTTTGAAGATCATATTTGCCAGATCATCCATCATGTATAATACAACAATCACTTTTCCTACAATGAAGTTTATTAGAAATTTATATTGGTGTGTCAGTGTCGAATTACGCAATTCAGGCATTTCCCTTAGTTGGTTAGAAATCAATAAATTACCTGTACCAATTTGTTAAAAATCATAAGCACATCACACTACACATTATTTTTGTTATTGGACTTTACTGAGATTTGTCTGACTTATCATCCAGTCAGGCTACAAACCAGATTATGGCTTCACCACCAAGCAATTGAAAGGGGATGTTGAAAAAGGGAGAGTGATTTTGTATTTATGTCAGTAAATATCTAAAACTATGGAATAATTACGGTGGCATAAAGGGGACATAGAAAATATTTTATTTACCACGTGCGCACGTAGTAGCTACGGCGTGCGCACGTGATAGCTACTGCGTGCGTACGTGATAGCTACTGCGTGCGTACGTGATAGCTACTGCGTGTGTACGTGATAGCTACTGCGTGCGCACGTGATAGCTACTGCGTGCGTACGTGATAGCTACTGCGTTCGCACTTGATAGCTACTGCGTGCGCACGTGATAGGTACTGCGTGCGCACGTGATAGCAACTACGTGCGCACGCAATAGCTACTACGTGCGCACGCGATAGCTGACCAATAAGAATAAGTGTCAGTTCAGCCATTTTGATAACGGGTAGGGAATCGCTAATTTGTAGTAGCTATTACGTGCGCACACAGTAGCTATCACGTGCGCACGCAGTAGCTATCAAGTGCGAACGCAGTAGCTATCACGTACGGACGCAGTAGCTATCACGTGCGCACGCAGTAGCTATCACGTGCGCACGCAGTAGCTATCACGTGCGCACGCAGTAGCTATCACGTGCGCACGCAGTAGCTATGACGTGCGCACGCCGTAGCTACTACGTGCGCACGCGGTAAATAAAATATTTTCTATGTCCCCTTTATGCCACCGTAAATAATACATCTAACATCATTCGATTTTTTGTCTGAATTTAAAGAGATTGTTCACTTACCTGCTGTATTATTAAATCGTAAAGCTTCCTTCAGCATACTTGATAACTTAACACGTTGAAATTCATCATTTTGAAAATACCTGTGAATTAGTCAAATATCAACAGCGTTGTTTTTTGTATGACAATATGTCGCGTATGCAATATTGTATACATATAAAATTTTATTGATTAATATATTATCATCGTTTTCAACTTACTAGTACAGTCCACATTGCATACTATCATACATTTACATAATATATCAAACAAGCTCAAGAATAGAACATTATGACCTTAAAACAGTGTGAATTTACATGAGTGGCTGAATACACTTATTTATAAAAAGCTTTGTCCAGTTCGATCTTTGATACGATTAATGTAAGACATCATAGTTTAAGATGGGCTCGTTTTCACTACATATGTTAATTAAGATTTTCTTAAGATCCTGACGAATATTTAGTTTGGTTAAAAAACACGAATACGTAAAACTATGGAATAGATACATCTGTTCATGTACTAATTATTTGTATACCATGGGGAAATCTTGTTTAACAGGAATGAAATTGAGTGCCTTCAAAAGCATAAAATCTCGTTTGTTGATGTGATATCCGAAGAGCTTTGTTCACGTATTATTGCTTTAATTTTATCAAGATAAGCTAGAATGAAATGTTACATGAGATTGTTAACCAAACCTACCCTTTTATTCTGAATGTTGTCCCGATACAAATACCAGCGTCTTCAGCGTGTAGTCTCACTTGTTCAAATCCATTTTCACCGTAACTTGTGTCTTCATGTATTCCAATTATATACCTCCAGTCAAATTTACTACAGATAAAACAAAATAAGATAATGCTGTATCCAAGACTTACGGAAGCGCTGAGGGGACATTTAGACCAATATTTTCTAAGCCCTAAAAAGGTATAACATGTTCAAAATGGCTTCCAAATATGTGGTCTTAAGTTCTTAACTCATAAGATTTAAATCTTAAATTATAAGTATCAAACCTTAAGTCTTAACTCTTAAATACTGCTGTACTGTATGCTAAGTCTAAATGTCCCTTCAGCGCTTCCGTACAGACTTGAATGGTGGTATTCAAATTCAGAATATGGAGATTTCACACATATTTAAGTATTCATCTACTTCATAAGACAAAAATGTGAATTCTTGGAAGAAAGAAGATGCTCTGTTTGTTTATCAAATATTGTACACATTTGAGGTATTTTTTTTCATTATTTATTATTCTGATCAGCAAACCAGTTTTTGATCATGTACAAGAGAATGCCAATAGAATGTTACTATATGGCATAGACTATAAATAGCAATATGATTTGAGGCCATTCTTACTTTAGTATAGCGACAATGGCTTCCGCCTGGTAACTATCTGATGGTACAGTTCTCATAAAATAATCAAACCTTGTAGTGTCACTTAACTCAGGACTTGTTGCGCCATAACTTATCTGCAATGAAAATAATGAAACGAAAAAAGTAGGTTTTAACAATTCATTCCACCAGAATTTCCCCACAATAAACTTAAACAACAAAAAGCAAAACGTATGACAATCTCTCATAATGGACTGACACGTTATCTCGCACACCAATGAGTATTTAAAACGAGCACTATTTATACAGTAGCCCCTTTAAAGCATTAAATCATGAGAAATATAATGATCCTTCAGATTCCCTCTCGCTTCTCCGAACTCTAACCAACTCCAAACACCTTCACTCTCCTTCAAACTAAAACATTCTCATTCATACAAAATTAAAAGACAATCAATTCTTGAAACGATAATGTCAATAAGGTAACACACACACACACACACACACACACACACACACACACACACACACACACACACACACACACACACACACACACACACACACACACACACACACACACACACACACACACACACTCACATACACACACACACACACACACACACAGTAAAACCTTGTAAATGGTACCCTTAAAATTGTCACATAATTTCATGACCAAAAATCTACCTCATCCAGATAGTAATACAAACCCACACACACACACACACACACACACACAGTATAAAAACATCCAATCATAACAAAGAAACAGTGTTGACCACAATGACTTTGTTGTTGTGAGTGGTAAATAATACTGTTCTACAACCATGTAAAGTTATTTCCGAATTACCCAGCTCATTATACGTGTGTGTCCGGTGCAATCAATTTATAATAGAAGAAAGCTTAGACTAAGTGTGTCAAACTGCCTTGTATACATTGTATATTAATATCACTTCTTTAAAATTGACGTCAATTGCGACAACATACCAAAAATAGACAAGAAACGCGACAGTGACACGAAACCAGGTTTTCCAAGGCTTTAAAGGGGCATGCCCAGGAACTGCTGTGTCTTTTTTTCATACACCAAAAATGCGTTTGTCACTTGTAAAACCAATTATTACCGAAAAGTCAAAGAAGAACGTCAGCTCAAATATGACCCTATAACGCGCGCATCGGTATTTGTATGTCGGTTTGAATAAAAGGCTTACAGCCTTTTATTGACGACAACGACATTTCCGATACGTCTGAGAGTTTAACTGAGCATGTGCGCTGCCTTTCAAGTGAACATAACATGAGAAGTACTTACCATTTCAGTTCGTTGACATTTTTTCCGCGATATTTTCGGTTTTGACAGATGCCGAAAGGGTCGAGTTGTGAAAATGACGAATAATTTCTAAGACCGAAATCGGCAGGTTTTGTAAATCTTGAAATGTGTATTTTGATTAAACTAGCGGGATGTTTTGTAAATAGTTTACAGGGCTTTCATTAATTGATTTAGGCATTAAAATGATACCAATTTGATTGTTATTTGAGACGCTTCAGTTTCAGGGCATGCCCCTTTAATACCACAGTGCTCTAGAATTCTTCGCTAAGGCTTCATCAGTGGTTCAGTTTCCAGTGCTACTAATAAGTTAACATAGACCTTTAACCTACTGGCATAGAATGCAATCCCAAGCTTGGTTTCTATGTAAGCTACCTCCACACTTCATCGCAATGTCTAAATCCTTAATTAAGTTATTCACCGGAAACTGATTTTCTATTTTTAGAAACAGTGACCATGACCAAACTGACCCCAAATACAATTCCAAGCTAAGCTTTCATGCAAGGTTGTTAAATACCAAGTTGAGTCAAGATTAGTCATTCCAAACTTAAGTAATTGACTGGAAACTGATTTCTATATTAAGTAACAGTGACCTTGACCCTACTGGCCCTCAATTCAACACAAAAGCATGGACTGGATGTAGGCTACCAACACACAAAATTGCATCGCAATATCTCAATCCTTACTTAAGTTATTGACCAGAAACTGAGTTTCTATTTTTAGTAACAGTGACCTTGACCTTACTGAACCTAGATGCAATTCAAAAGCATGGACTGCATGTAAGCTACCTACACACAAAATTTCATCGCAATATCTTAATCCTTGATTAAGTTATTTACTGAAAGCTGATTTTCTATTTTTAATACAGTGACCTTGACCCCACAGACCCCAAATAAAATCCCAAGCTAGGTTTTGATTCAAGGATGCTAAATACCAAGTTTAGTCAACATTGGTCATTCCAAACTTAAGTTATTGACCGAACACTGATTTTCTATTTTTAGTATAAGTGACCTTGACCTTACTGAACCTAGATGCAATTCAAAAGCATGGACTGCATGTAAGCTACCTACACACAAAATTCCATCGCAATATCTTAATCCTTGATTAAGTTATTTACTGAAAGCTGATTTTCTATTTTTAGTAACAGTGACCTTGACCCCATGGACCCCAAATACAATCCCAGGCTAGGTTTTGATTCAAGGATGCTAAATACCAAAATTTAGTCAACATTGGTCATTCCCAACTTAAGTTATTGACCGGACACTGATTTTCTATATTTAGTAACAGTGACCTTGACCTTGATCCCACGAACCCCAAATATAATCCCAGGCTAGATTTTCATTCAAGGATCCTACATACCAAGTTTGGTCAATATTGGACATTCCAAACTTAAGTTATTGACCGGACACTGATTTTCTATTTTTAGTAACAGTGACCTTGACCTTGATCCCACAGACCCCAAATACAATCCCAGGCTAGGTTTTCATTCAAGGATCCTACATACCAAGTTTGGTCAAGATTGGTCAATCAGAACTTAAGTTATTGACCGGGCACCGCCTGTTTGACGCCCGTCCGCCCGCCCGCCGTTTTCGGCATTCTAATAACCAGGTTTCACTTTGTGAAAACCTGGTTAAAAATGCTTAAATATCTATCAAATATTGCATGGTATTATGCCAATAATCAAACGAGTTCGAGTACACGTAACAGGAAATGTTGTTTGACAGCCAGTAAAATTGGCAAAAATATGGTAATGGTTGCCTGCCTATTCACAGTTCAAAAACTACAGATTATTGCTCGTCTATCCACAGTTCAAAAACTACAGATTATTGCTCCTCTATTCGCAGTTCAAAAAAACAACAAATTATTGTCTGTCTATTCACAGTTCAAAAACTACAAATTAGTGTCTGTTTATTCACAGTTCAAAAACTACAAATTATTGTCTGTCTATTCACAGTTTAAAAACTTCAAATTTGTGTCTGTCTATTCACAGTTCAAAAACTACAAATTAGTGTCTGTCTTTTCACATTTCAAAAAATACAACTTAGTGTCTGTCTATTCACAGTTTAAAAACAACAAATTATCGTCTGTCTATTCACATTTCAAAAACTACAAATTAGTGTCTGTCTATTCACAGTTCAAAAACTACAAATTAGTGTATGTCTATTCACAGTTCAAAAACTACAAATTATTGTCTGTCTATTCACAGTTCAAAAACTACAAATTATTGTCTGTCTATTCACAGTTCAAAAACAACAAATTATTGTCTGTCTATTCACAGTTCAAAAACTACAAATTATTGTCTGTCTATTCACAGTTCAAAAACTACAAATTATTGTCTGTCTATTCACAGTTCAAAAACTACAAATTATTGTCTGTCTATTCACAGTTCAAAAACAACAAATTATTGTCTGTCTATTCACAGTTCAAAAACTACAAGTTATTGTCTGTCTATTCACAGTTCAAAAACTACAAATTATTGTCTGTCTATTCACAGTTCAAAAACTACAAATTACTGTCTGTCTATTCACAGTTCAAAAACTACAAATTACTGTCTGTCTATTCACAGTTCAAAAACAACAAATTAGTGTCTGTCTATTCACAGTTTAAAAACTACAAATTATTGTCTGTCTATTCACAGTTCAAAAACAACAAATTATTGTCTGTCTATTCACAGTTCAAAAACTACAAATTATTGTCTGTCTATTCACAGTTTAAAAACTACAAATTATTGTCTGTCTATTCACAGTTCAAAAACAACAAATTAGTGTCTGTCTATTCATAGTTCAAAAACTACAAATTACTGTCTGTCTATTCACAGTTCAAAAACTACAGATTACTGTCTGTCTATTCACAGTTCAAAAACTACAAGTTATTGTCTGTCTATTCACAGTTCAAAAACTACAAATTATTGTCTGTCTATTCACAGTTCAAAAACTACAAATTACTGTCTGTCTATTCACAGTTCAAAAACTACAAATTATTGTCTGTCTATTCACAGTTTAAAAACTACAAATTATTGTCTGTCTATTCACAGTTCAAAAACAACAAATTAGTGTCTGTCTATTCACAGTTCAAAAACTACAAATTATTGTCTGTCTATTCACAGTTCAAAAACTACAAATTATTGTCTGTCTATTCACAGTTTAAAAACTACAAATTATTGTCTGTCTATTCACAGTTCAAAAACAACAAATTAGTGTCTGTCTATTCATAGTTCAAAAACTACAAATTACTGTCTGTCTATTCACAGTTCAAAAACTACAAATTACTGTCTGTCTATTCACACTTTAAAAACAACAAATTATCGTCTGTCTATTCACATTTCAAAAACTGCAAATTAGTGTCTGTCTATTCACAGTTCAAAAACAACAAATTATTGTCTGTCTATTCACAGTTAAAAAACAACAAATTATCGTCTGTCTATTCACAGTTCAAAAACATCATATTATTGTCTGTCTATTCACAGTTCAAAAACTACAAATTATTGCTCGTCTATCCACAGTTCACAAACAACAATTGCTTGGCTTTTGAACAGTTGCAACATGTTTACCTGCGGTATTTTGAAGAGTCTCAGAAAGCTAGCCAGTTGGATGCAAACGTTGGACGTCGCTGCTCCCACTACACCTATCAACTTTTTGTCATCACGAAGTCTGTTGATGAAGAAGTTGTGCAAACATAATACAATTAATTTTGAATAAGTTACACATGTTTAAAAATTCTGTTATTTCATTGGATATAGATTTATTTTGGCCCTGGATAACACCAGAAGTTATGGAAGCAGTAGTAGAATGAGTACCAGTAACATTGGCACAACAATTGGTGTAAAGCCTCAATAACGTCACACGTCACACGTCATATGTTACATATAAAGCACACGTACTCGTACATGTCCTTTGTTTGGAGCGCCGTCAATAATTATAACTATTGCGTATCAATCTAAAATGAGTTCAAACCTATGTTGCATTATTTAAACTGTGGATTGGTTACTGGAAATCTACCGTTTAGCAATATGTTATAAGTGAAAACATCTACATTCTATAACAATTAACATTCTTGGTAATACCCAAATACTAATAATATATTGATACATATAGTAGTAATTGCATCGTTTACATTTAATGTACAAGCATTGCAGAGACGAAATTTATTTGACATCCGGAAACCGACAGTAGAGTCAAATAAAGTTCATTAATTATGTTGATGCAATTGATAGCTGACAAACAAAGGTTCGACATATCTACTCAGGATGAAAGATAATATTGTTTCTTTTTATGAATATTTGTTAAAGTAAGGAAGGACGTAAGCTGTATTACCATAACAATATACAAGGAACAAGATATATGTGATATAACTTGATGGTCTGTATAATGTATGCATAGCACCTAATATTGCAGATCATCTGTGATCTACACCACTGTCAAATAATTCCACACTTAGGATGAACTATTAATAAAGTATGCAAGATCAGTTCAAGAAAAAAATCATATTTACATGAATTCTATTCAAATGGTCAAATTCTAATTGTCAATAAGTGGTTCAGGGTTTGCTACTATAATACTGATAAATGGATTTCGATAATAGGTTTTTCTCCATTACATAATTATACACATTTAATTGACCGAATGAATATTTTAGTTAAATATAGTTACAGTGCAAACTCTCCAAAGCAACACCCTTTGAGAGAAGCAACATCGTATTGTTGTTGAGAGGTTGGTGCTCTAGAGAGGTCAAATTGTTAGGTATATCGTATAGTGGGAAACAACATGCCGTTTGTTAAAGGTTTTTTTTGCTCAACAGAGGGCCGCTCTGGAGAGGTTGTACTAGATATTTATTGCTTAGATAGAATACACCATATGAATCTTTTTTTTGTATCTTACGTTGGTTTTGAAGTGTCCTGACATATAAACATGGAATCTATGTCAAGAATGTGAGTCTGAAGTTTAACAAACTCCATTGCTCTTTCCAAGGCTACAGTTTCGCTTCTGCACGAATCATACGCAAGTACACCTAGAGTTATCCCTGCAAAAAGTAAAATAAAAATATTCACTAAATACATTCAAAATAGTGCATGGACTTGTACAAAAAATATAGTTGATAGAGTCTGAAATAGTATGTGTTCAAAGTTAATGGTGTTTTGTTCGAGGTTCACAATCTGAACTCCGGATCATGCTGAATATGCTAATTTAGTCTGGTTCCTAACTTCTATTGTAAACATATAGAAGTCATCATTGAATTCATGGACGATGAGATGATAACTGTGAGTCAACCAGATATTTTAAAACAATGGTTGATCGGGAAATTATAATCGATTAATTTAATGCTTATATAACGTGTAACTTTTTCTTCGAGCATGTCTTCGTTTATGATATATTACATTCTGCATAAGTTGAGTATACAAAGGGGCAGGTAATGCAGACTATATATGCTAATTGCTGAACTACTTTTGGTGATCAGATGGGAAACATAAATCAAAGTACTGAAAGCAAATGGAACGGGAACAACTTTAACAATTGCATGGCGGGTGTAGAAAAGCGTATTACTTTGGTCTGCATTAAAATTCATGCTCTAACTATCGTTCGGTTTCCAAAAGTCAGCCTAATAACTCACCCTACAAAGAAATTCAACATTTGACTGCTTTGTACTTCCGAACAACAGCAGAACCTTCAGAGCTTTGATTATGAATAAAGTATTATACTACGATTACCCGGGTTTGTTATTCAGCAGAATCCGATGAAACTTGGATATAGAATAGAACCTTTACATATAAGGCTTATAGACCAACGCGCTCAAGAAATGACCAAAGAACTGCTCCTACACCGACGTTGTACAGCTTATGCCACTTTGATTTTGTCGTGTTGGATATTTCCTAATGAGTACGTCAGATCATTAATATTTATTTGTCTGCACCCAATTGTATAAACATTAGCTGATTTTAAACACTGGGTTAATTGTGAGATAAGGTTAAATTTTGCGTTAATTTTTTGTTATAAAACTTTGGGTAAATTTGACCAGAATTTATTTCTAATTAGATTTAACCCAATTGGCTTACATGTTTAGAAAGTCTTTTAGAAAGTTTCTGTTAACACGTTTGAACCGTCGATGTCGTCTAGCGCTTGATACAACCATCTTTTGGTAAGCATCTTAATCTAACATTGTATTCAACCTAGAAGTTATATCTAACCAATGTTTATACAATTGGGTGCTGTTAACATATATGGTCAATATAGAGACAGAGAGTAAGAGGGGAGAAAAGAACCGGGCATTTATATCCAGACTCTTTTCAAATAGTTTTTACTGATTCTTTATTGTACCCGATGTAAAGGCCCGACACAAGCCTTGTCCTTTGTTCCTGTGATTTTCTAGACACAGTATTAGGCTCGTTAGTTGGAAAAGGGACCAGAGCATCGATCAGTAACAACTAACAAAGCAGCTATTGCACAGTTACTGTTAGATCTACTTTTATTTCTAATTCTGAATAGATTTGTACTATAGGATATCATTTTGAACTTAACATAAAAGAATAGACAAGAAACATTTGTAGTGGAAGTTAACGTAGATCGATAACCAATAATTTGATACTTACCAATATTTTTCAGAATGGTATCATTAGCCATTCTAATACTGTACAGCATGGCTTCCAAGTTCTGTATTCCATTCTGATCATCAATCTTTGATCCACAAGTACCATCAACACCCAGAGTGTGAACAGGAAACAGAGCCCCTAATATAAAATCCCCTTTTATATAAATGCGCTTATCATTGCTTGCGCTCGTCACATACGTCATGAACAGCAAAGTAGCGCATGTACGGTAAATAACAGATGGCGTCATTTTTACGGATTTCATCGACGTCCCGTGAAAAAATAACACAACGACAGTTTATTCATTGATTTAAGAACACAATGAAACGATTTAATTGTAAGTTGGATACGTGATTTAAGACGCAAGCCATTTTAACCTTTTCAGTTAACAAATTATATGACATAAAAGTACTTAGTATTATTCAGTTAAAAGTATTCTAACACGATTTTATCAGTCATAAAACAAAATATCCGGAAATGACATAAATAACGAACTTATAACGATTAAAAAATCCATTTTTTTTTTTTTTTTTTTTTTTCGTAATGATAATGACGAATTAGTTAATTTCCGTCTATGATATTTTTGATCCAACAAAAATACAATGTCTCGATTTGATCATTTATAAAATCCAGACAGTTTATTTGTATTATGAACTGACATATAGTCACAGCTACCGTTTGCACAATGGTTGTGATAAGATGATTATTATTCGGTTATGTACACATCCTATCTATCTATATCCGTATTATGATATTATACCACTTTGTATGAAGAGCTTGTACCAAGTGTGTATCCTAATCATCAAAATCAACGTACACCGTGTCACTTAACACTCTTAACTTACTTACAAATGTGTTCACTTGACACCAAATGTATTACTGTACAATAATGTTGACTGATGCGTAAGTGGTGTCTCCCTGTAAATTTTTATCTAAGATTTGACTTAATTCTACATAATTCTACATAGTATCGAAACAAACAACATACACACAATAACAACTTTGCATCATTCGTGTGCTCCATACTTAATTATATACATTTAACATCTATTAATATCAAACAGCCTGTGGTCATCTAGTGTTACAGTGGGTTTCAAAAGTATTCAGTAGTAATACCGGTCACATGTTCATGTTTAAGCTGGTTGACTCACCAAACAAGGTTTACCCCAGATTCTGAGGTTAATTGTCAAACACTTTCTACATCTTAGCTACAAATGTGTTTAAATTATTGTCTGTCTGACTATACTCGGCAATCAAAATGTTTCGAAACATTCATGTTTGTTTGTATATTATGGGGCGAACAGTTCATCTAAGCATCGTTCCTGGAAAGAACCAGTACTAGACACCTATCCTTCGTAAACAACTGCCTACTTTCTCACATAAAGAGACATGGTCGGTAGCTAGGCTCTCGAGAACGCACGACCCACGAAGGCGGATGTCGAAACATTTAAGCATGTCTTGTCTTGTATAAAATATTGAGGCGATTTTTTATTAAACATTTTTCAAGTAAAAAATCGTTAAATGCAGTTAAAAGATTATCTGAAATTATAGTTGAGCGATATACTACCATTCTTGGAATAATCGGGATGTGAACATTAGGTGCTTCAACGGTCTAAGACATTCAAACACTAGGATTCATTATATCGGAATTGTTCTGATCAAACAAGCATTGTTTTACCCGTTAGATAATGGCGGGATACTACATTATTAATTAGTACGAATATTGAATTTTAAATTTAAAGTAACATTATCAAATAGATAATTACATAAATAAACATCATTTTATTTCTACTTGACAGTATGAACATATCTTTACGATATACGAGTACAGTTGTTTACCTTTGTTGTTTGATAACAACATTTTGTTATCAGATAGTTTTCTATTTGTACCATGGCAAATGCCTCAAGATGATGTTGTTGATTTTTATAAACTCAACGATAGTTCAGCTTTCCATAGCCGCCACTCGCTCGGTGCGCATGGATTTTGATGCGGACCAAAGTACCACGTTTTCTACATCCGCCATGTAATTATTAAACTAGTTCCCGTTCCATGTTGCAGTGCAAGTTTGTGTAAGTTAAGTTTCCATGAGTACTTTCAGTACTTTGATTTGTCACTAATTAGTGGTGTTGCTTCGACAGTAACTGCTGTTATAGTTTTAGCTTTTTCTAAAGTTATAAAAGACGATGCTGCTTTTCCTATTGCCATAGATGATACAGGTGTTGTGGTTGGTGCTGAAGTTGTTACGATAGCTATCAATAGTGTGGCCAAACACTGCTGCTAGTTGTTACTGTATGTCATTTGTGGTAATTGATGATAATGTTGTGAATGATCTTGAAAACATTGTTTTCGACCACGGTCGAGTGGTTAAAGTCGCTGACTTCAAATCACTGTTACCTCTTACTGATGGACGGCCGTAGGTTCAAGCCCAGCTACCGACCATATGTCTCTTTATGTGAGAAAGTTGGTTGTTGCTTACGGAGGATGGGGGTCTTGTACTGGTTCTTCCCAGGAACGATGGTTAGGTGAACTGTCCGTCGCATAAGACTCTGACTGAAAAGGGGCGTAAAACTCAAATAAATAAACAAACATCTTCTACTGTTGTTTTCAGTTATTTATAATGTTGTGAATGGGTCTCGTGTTGTTGCTGATGTTGTGACATTTGTCGCAATTGTTATTGTTATTATTACAACTGTTGCCAATATTTTGTAGCGTACTGGTATATTGTGATAGATGGTAAGCTCATTAGTGAATATTAATTTTGTACATTTCGAATAACACACAAAATGTAAACACTCGGTAAACAGGAATAATGAATTGCCGTGCAGGCAGGTCTTTACAGGTCAGGTCATGACAACAAATTGTTTAATGCTTTAGGGTATATGCCATCATATTTGCGTACGATGTTAACTTCTGTGACAACAGCTGTTATAGTGAACGTAATAGTAAGGACACAAGTTGAGTTATCCTGTGTTGTGTATATACATGCATTTGTGCATATGTTTAAACATAAAAGTTGTGATTACGTACGTGTAACATACATGTAATCATATAAAAAAGGATCATGAAATAATACAAAATTAATCTAATCCAACCACAGCTTCAGTATTCATCGGGTAGCGTATCATACGGCCGCAGACGTTGTCCAGAGGTCAGATCGCTGGATTTGTAACCCGGAGATCGGGGTAAAATAGGAGGTATACTCTTTAAACATACCAGTAATTATTGATTCAGGTATTCTATCGCCACATCTGTTTCTTTTCTGTAATAAAAACGAAATCCGTCCCTTCAGCAGATAAATTTTAAGTTCATGCAGCCAGCCTACGTTCTTGCTGACGAATCTAGGGTACATAACTGCAGTTCACAAACTGATTGATAATTCGGGAGTTCGTGTCTCACTGATATAACTGGATTTCATATCTCTCTCTTTGTAAGGAGACACTCCTGTAAGAACATGATAATCACGGACATGTCTTTGTGGTGTGTCTTGTAGTGTTGATAAATGTGTCCGTGTTTCCCTCATGATTTATTTCAATATACAAATGGAATCCTTTTTCTTCAACATCAAATTGAATAATATCCTATTATTGTATTTCGTTAATGAATGTACTTGGATCCTTTTTAATAACATCATTGTTTTCAATATATTGCATGTATACTTTCCAGGTATGGCTTGGTGTGATCAGGTATGGCTTGGTGTGACCAGGTATGGCTTGGTGTGACCAGGTATGGCTTGGTATGATTTGTGGACCACAAATGTGTAGGGATGTTATTTTCCACCCCAAATTTGAAGATTTATTTCAAGCTTATAAGTAGAGTGGACGTGGTACATAAGGTAAATTGTAAAGTTTGTTTTGTAAAGAAATTCTAAAGCTTACTTCTAAGTAGAGTCACAATCGAAAACTTATACTGATATAATATAGAATACATGTACATTGGTAGATGCATTGTTTTGGATCAAAGAAATTTGTTCATAGTGAAAACAGAGACCATTAAAAGGAAAAAATCATTTAAGTTTCTTAGTTGTATTAATTCTATTTACATTGTTTCTGTGACATTGCCGTATAAACTTTCTTTAAAACTCCTTTTTGTACATTTTTGCGATTTGAACATCAGGAATATTGGAAACAGCAAAGAAATTTTGAGTGAACAATATACAGTGTACACAACTCATTCATCACGTGACCCTGGACCGCTGGATACAGCTGGAACATGGAAAATAGTAAATCATAGACCTTTTAGTTTGATCATGTTCTGGTCTGGTGAATAAAACTCTACTGTACATGATTGAAGATTTGGTTGGAGAATGGAGAACTTTACAAAATGAGGAACGCAACATGGAAAGTTGAAATAAATGTACATGTTTGTCGTTTGACATTACTTATGGGAACTTATTTATTTAAGTCCAGTATGGTGTTTCATGGCTGAACAATAATTATTGTGTTCGATCATGAATTGTGCTTGTGTTAGAACAAGAACAGTCCAATACAATAGTATGTGTTGCTGAACATTTGGGAAAACACAACGTATCTTCATGTATTTATGTTCTGGTTAAAATTCTTGTTGACATTTTAATGTGTATTTAATTAGTTTGTTTCATTAATGAAAAAATACATGTACATGTGTAGTTTTTTTTCAAGATACAATGTAATATATGTTTATCAAAGACAAATACTTTTTTTTCTTCTGATAATGATCATCTAAATTTATTAAAATCAAATAACATTCAATAAGAATTACCTCAAGTAACCTATTTGAATAGTTGTGTCAGCTATCACATGCATTCAATTGAATCCATCTACACGTCTACACTTATTAGAATAATATGTCTTGAGGTTTTAATTAAATACGTGAATAAGAGTTTTAAATTGAAATTCAGGTAAGTATATTTATATATTTTTAAAAGAAATCAATGAACATACAATTATAAAAAAGTCAATACAATATGTATCTGTTTCTAGGCATTCGTTTCTTATTTATACATATACGAGTACGTGCATTTGTTGTAACAGAATAAAATCATTTTTAAAAAAGAATGATTTTTGATGTGATTGTTATTTAGATCTACAACTTATTTTATTAACATTTTTCCCAACCAAGCATCAATATCATCTACGGTTTGACTAAAGACCTGTACCATACATACATTGTATATAGTATATGTTTATTTTTGTTTGACCTATAGAACCATGTCTTGTAGTATCAAACTCCAAGCATGTAACATACGGATCCTCTGGTGATTCTTTCTGAATACTGTTTACACACTACAGCCTAGTCAACAAAGTTATATGTCCCTGGTCGAAACTTATCAAAAAGTTGTGCAAGTATAAATGTAATTCAAAAGAAGATCACTTTCAATCTCCATTTTAAAATGTTCACCCATTATATCACTCTATGATGCTAGGGACACTGATTACGTCAATAAGGTTTGTGTGGGATGAGGTTGACTAACACATTGTTAACATTTCCTCTTGTCTATCACAATGGTAGCACAATGGCGCATCTGTTGTTCCTAAGATGAAATGTGTTTTTATAATGTGAACTCGTAAAAGTATTCCATACTCATATTCCATCAGAAACACCCTAGCTGTGTCATGATACACATAACTTTGCTAATTATACTAAGTAATGTATATATTTTGCTGTGTCCAATATCGGTATCTATAGCTTCTAAAGGCGACCTGCCAAAAAGACCCAATTATGTAGTAGAAAACATTTTTACAATTTAATGTTATTTGTACAAGCATGCATATACATACGTCTCTGGTACAAGTAATTATGATATTATAAAGTAGTGAAAATGACAATATTTGTTTATTTTCCTTGGCATTTAAAAGATAAGTAACAACATCAAATTTCAATATTATGTAGGATGTAATTGCTTAATTTACCCTGTATCTCGTAGTATCAGGAGCAAGTAATCCAGACTACTTCAATTTTAAACTGGTTCCCGTTCCATGATGCAGTGCACCAAAGGGGCTTTGTACACACAAGTCAATGGGAACCAGATTACTTCAATTTGTGCACTGCAATATGAAGCGGGAACCAGTTTAAGATTAAACTGAACTGTACGACACGGTCTTTATCATATACATGTCAACAGTCAGTACGAAGTGGAAGTTTTGACTTTAAAAAACTTGTTGTCTTTGAACATTTTGGTTTCATTTAAGTCTCTGTTTAGTATGCAAAAATAACTTTTACGAAATGTGCATTGTGTGACGTCAACAAGTTTATGTTCTTCTGTCGCGGTCGCAGTGACGAAAAGTTCTAAAACTTCATAGTTAATATATAGTTCTATATAGTGACCTTAGACGGTGTCAGTTATTGTTTAGTCGCGTGGATTTTATCCCAACTAGACGTAATGGATGTGTTTTCTGAGAGTAATGTGTCGGTGACAAGCTTATTAATAGTTTCTGTTCTTGCATATTTAATATATTTACTTGTACAGTTTTGTTTTTACATCCACAAATTAAACGTCAACTTTGGAAATGTTCCTGGTCCCAAGAAACATTGGTTTTATGGAAATCTTCACTTGGTAAGTTATGAACCTATGTACTATGACTCTACTATACCCAAAAGACTTAAAGAAGGAAAAAAATCATTTTGTGTATGGAGCAACCCACTAATTATTCAAAGACTGTAATTAAGTTGTAATTTTATGCCCCAGCCATTCGAAATGGCGGACAGGCATAAAATGTTATGTCTGTCTGTTCAAATTTTGATTTACAAGCAATTACTCAAGAATTATTTATGGATTGGCCTGGTCCTCATTTGATGTTTTTTAGGGCCGAAATTCGGCCCCATTCCCCTCCTAATATACTTTTTCCACTTTTTTTGGATAAAAATTCCCCAGAAAAGAAATTTCTTTTTGGTTTAAATGGTTGAAATTAAGTTATTAACCTTTGGTTAATTGTATTTTAAGTAATGTAATATATTTGAATACAGCTATTTTAAGCTTAAAATCTTCACTGAAGGGTTAAAATCGCCGCTACGGGTGATAAATTGCCAATTATAAACGCGGGGAAACGCGATTTTCAGACAAATCACTCGAACCGTACTGTATATAAGGCAGTTGAAAAAATCCCCTGAAATTCCCCTTTTTCCTCAAAATGATGCGAAATTCCCCTACCTGAGGGCCCTGGGCCCCTTCCCCTAAAGTACAGCTAGGGCCCTGATTGGTTTCATATTTTACATGAAGGTGTATAATGATAAAATACTGGTCAAGTTCGACTTCTGTTAAAATCCAAACATTGTCACACCTGAGTTAATTATGTTTCATTTTGGATTCATTCAGAATGGCTGATGTTTACTCATGTTTCTGTTTTACAAATATTTGGCCAATGTCTGTATAAGGCAGGGTTTTTTAGGACAGGGGGCGGTGACAGGAAACAATTGTTCACAATTTTTCCTTAAGAAATTGTTTGTTTGCGGTAACCCGACCCAGAAAATTTTAATTTGGTAGGTAGAATTTTTTTTATAATTTTGTATATTTAACCCAAAATATATGTCAGACTCAGAATGCTAGTTTAATGGAAAAAAAATCCCGAGAGGCCAAAAATATGTTGGGTAGGGGCCTTTTTGATGAGTAGGTAGCAGTACGGTAAACAAACAATTTCTTAAGGAATGACCTTATTTATTAAAGAATTCTTATTTCTGTGATTGAAGACATTGATATAATTCAACCATTTGAATATATATACAGTAGTAAGTTAGATACATGTATGTGTTACTACAGTTACCAGAAGATCCAGACGACAGGATAAGGTATGGACTGAAGATAAATCGTACCTTTTCTAAGTACTACTGTTTTTGGTTAAGTGGATTTAATCCTACATTAATTGTGAATCATCCTGACACTGTCAAAGACGTAATGAAAACATCAGGTAACTTGCTGTATGATAAATCCCTTCTGTTTTAGTCCATGCTACTTTGTATGTTTGACATATGTGTACCTGTATGTGTAGCAGCAGGGTTTTTTCAAGGAAAGGGGAAGATGCCGGGCAGGTGCTGGTAAAGGGGGGGGGGATTGCGCCAGAGGCAAATTTGGTGAATATTTACAATGCATCTAGGGGAAATCAATTGGGGGGCAATATGGCTTATTTTCTCATGGGAAGATGCTGACAGTGACTGTCAATGTCACATTTGTTGTTAAAAACCCAAGTGATGTAGTAGTATTGTGAAAATTAGCCTTCAATGAACATTTACCTGTAGCTAATAAAACGCTGTAATAATCAAAATTTGCCCATGCCTGGGAACCTTTGTTTGACCCAAGATTTCACAGAACTTCTCACGATAAGAATATTCTCAAGTAAAATGTTATTTTTTTGTACAACATGATAATCTTACATGTCCAGCATTGACAGTTATACATGTATACCTTTATCCTGGCAGCTTTATTATAATTTAGTACTGTTACTATCGTTTGATGTTTACATTAAAATGATTCTCGAATCTATTCCAAAACATTTATATACATTTTTGTGTACCTTGATAATTTTGAGATATTTTCATGTAATCAACAGATGTTGATAGTAGATACCTGAGTGCATATTAGTTATTGTTACAATTTAAATCTATGAAAGATTGGTATTTGCTTGCACAAATAATTATTTAATAAAATTGGATTTCTGAATTTCACGAAGGGGTAAATCTGCTAAGAAGATAATCTATGACCTGGTTGAGTTTTTGGCTTTAAAAACAATTAGTTGTTCATTTATAATGCAAAAAAACAACAACAAATAATGCAGAATATTCTTAATGATTACAGGGTTTTTTCTTGGTATTTTGGGAATATGACCCATACCCTTGGGATTGGGAATTTTTGCAGTGTTTTAATCGAAATTGGGAAAAATGTATAACTACAATCTTTGCAATGTTCAACTTATTCTCCAATAGAACAGTAGCAGAATAAGGTATTTACTAACAATAGTGATGTTAATGAACTTATAAAATTATTTAAAAATATATTTTTTTTATTGGGAATTTTTATCTATGAATTGGGAAAAAAGATACTATTTTCCATTGGGAATATGACCGAATTTCCGCTATAAAATCGCCCCAAAAAAATCCCTGGATTATGTGAGAAATTTTATGAAGCTAGCACAATCATGTTTCTTAGTTAAATGAAAACTTAGGTTATCTGAGTCCATCAAAGGCTTGTTTTTATGTAACTTTGTTAGCTTGCTTGGTGGATTTCTGTTGTAAATTTATGTTTTATATAGATATAGCTTTACGGTTTTGGTAAATTGTAAGCTAGTTCTGAGGTGTAGCTAGATCCTCCTGGTGTACCAGCCATTTATACAAGAGTTCTGTCCCCTTGTGTACCAGCTATATATACAAGAGTTCTATCCCCTGGTATACCAGCTATATATACAAGAGTTCTGTCCCCTGGTGTACCAGCTATATATACAAGAGTTATGTCCCCTGGTGTACCAGTCATATATACAAGAGTTCTGTCCCCTGGTGTACCAGTCATATATACAAGAGTTCTGTCCCCTGGTGTACCAGCCATATATACAAGAGTTCTGTCCCCTGGTGTACCAGCCATTTATACAAAAGTTCTGTCCCCTGATGTACCAGCCATATGTACAAGAGTTCTGTCCCTTGGTGCACCAGCCATACACATTATGTTGACAATCACTAGAGTATTGGTAGAGTACGACATATAGATTGGTAAACAAATTTGTGAAATCAATTACAATTACTTTCTTTGTATAATTTTCCTGTGCATTGTAAGTTGATTGATTGTTTGGTCAATAACAGAGTTAGCTTGATTATTATGTCCCCTTCAAAGAAGTGGCCGTATATTACTAGAGAATGTTTTCATTTATAGCTTACAGTCATCAGATTAGGTAACAAAGGAAAATATTTGTCCCCAAGGTCACAGTTCTTCTCAGTGTAAAATCCTTGTCAGATCAATAATAGGAAATTACTATCCAGTTGGCGCTTAGGGGGGCATCCATGTTTGACAAACACCTCAAACTGCTTTTATGTTCTTATCCAGGATTGAGGATACTTTTGTTACTATGTAATTTGTACCTAAATTTATGTGTTCCATTAGATTTGCTGTAAATCCCTAATAACCCTTTATTATGGCAGTATGACGGGTATTTACATTATAAACTGGTCTGTGTAAATAAAGCTCTACAAATTTGACAACATGACATCATCATGGTCACATGTATACCTTGTGAACAAATTTCTATATAATTGTCTCCATGACAGAATTTTCTTAAACTTCTAGTGGCTTCCTGTATCCAGTGTACAATGTTGGCTATCTCTCCAGTATCCAGTGTACAATGTTGGCTATCTCTCCAGTATCCAGTGTACAATGTTGGCTATCTCTCCAGTATCCAGTGTACAATGTTGGCTATCTCTCCAGTATCCAGTGTACAATGTTGGCTATCTCTCCAGTATCCAGTGTACAATGTTGGCTATCTCTCCAGTATCCAGTGTACAATGTTGGCTATCTCTCCAGTATCCAGTGTACAATGTTGGCTATCTCTCCAGTATACAGTGTACAATGTTGGCTATCTCTCCAGTATCCAGTGTACAATGTTGGCTATCTCTCCAGTATCCAGTGTACAATGTTGGCTATCTCTCCAGTATCCAGTGTACAATGTTGGCTATCTCTCCAGTATCCAGTGTACAATGTTGGCTATCTCTCCAGTATCCAGTGTACAATGTTGGCTATCTCTCCAGTATACAGTGTACAATGTTGGCTAACTCTCCAGTATCCAGTGTACAATGTTGGCTATCTCTCCAGTATCCAGTGTACAATGTTGGCTATCTCTCCAGTATACAGTGTACAATGTTGGCTATCTCTCCAGTATCCAGTGTACAATGTTGGCTATCTCTCCAGTATCCAGTGTACAATGTTGGCTATCTCTCCAGTATCCAGTGTACAATGTTGGCTATCTCTCCAGTATCCAGTGTACAATGTTGGCAATATGAGTCAGGCAGCAAAAGGGTTTATGCTATGGTCAATGAGATCAGATGTATATGTAGCATAGAAGTAATAGATTTCACAAATTACATTAGACTATTTCAAGTTGTTCAAGAACCATACTTTACATGTATCCCATGTTTTAGCTCCCCGTTGATGCAGAAGAGAGACTCCAGGTAGCACTGAAGAATAGTACAGTTTCCGCGTTATTATTGTTTCTGGGCGGGGTCATTGAAGCCCATGATAACAGTTACCCACCCAAACACTGTGCGGGCTGTAATGAGAACAGCAGGTAACAGAAACCAATCAAAGATCAGCTTATTAACTGATAGAAAAAATGTATGTTAGTCTTGTTAGATGCATGTTTCTGTGTGTAAAGTAACATACATGTATCTAGTGGAATCAAAGCACTGGATGGAATGATACTTTCTGAATTGAACATTCTCTAGTTACCTGGTACTTGTATTCTAACGTAATGAGCATGCTATCAGTCCAGTGCACACAGGGGTTTTATTTATGTTTGTTGGAAGACACCCTAGACCTTAATATGGGGATAAAATACTGGTTGGATGTTTCTTTTGGGAAAAATTTACGCCTGAAACCAATTTGGGGAATGAGATTTCAAAGATTAATTCAAAGAAATGTTCAGAGGGTAAGGTGTCCTTTTTAGACTACAACTTATAACTATATAATCAAGACAACCCCTCAGGTGCATGTGCTTGGTAATACACTCTTATAAGCTCACATTCAAGGACTGATTGCCCTTTATAAATATTTGGCATTTTGATCCTTTAGATACATATTTTTTCGGGGGGGGGGGGGGCTGATTTGGGACTGAAATTTAGTCACAATCCCCTGTCAGCAAAGTATGTTTTATCCCTTAATTCTCAAATTTTACCTAAATTAGTAAATAAGATCATTAAAATGACCTGTAGGACAGTTTTTAAGCTTACATGTCACACAGTGACAAAGTGAACTATTAGGATCACTGTCCGGTGTCGTGCGTCGTCAAACTTTTTGTTGTGACCACACTAGGGGCCACATTTTTGGCTCAATTTTAGCAAAACTGGGTCAGAACATCAACAAAATCTCGGACGAGTTCGATATTGGGCCATTTGGGGTCAAAAACTAGGTCACCAGGGCCAAATAAGGGAAAACCTTGTGAACACTTTACAAATCACTGTTTTGAATTTATCTTCATGAAACTTTGTCAGAATGTTTATTTTAATAATATGTAGGTAAAGATTGATAATGGGTCATTTCTGTAGTAAAATTAGGTCACACATTGCTGGAAAACCTTGTGAACACTAGAAGTCACTGTTTTGATTGGATGATCATGAAACCTTGTCAGAATGGTTGTCTTCATAATATCTTGGACTAGTTCGAACATGGGTCATCTTGGGTCAAAAACTAGGTCGCTAGGTCAAATCTTATGAAAAACCATGTTAACACTGTAGATTTCACAGTTATTATTGGATCGTCACCAAACTTTGTCAAATCGTTTGTTTTAATGATATAACGGTCAAGTATAAATATGGGTCATCTGGGGTCAATAACTAGGTCACCAGGTCAAATCTTAGGAAAACTTTGTTAACACTGTAGATGTCACTGTTTTAATTGGATCTTCACCAAACCTTGTCAAAATGTTTGCCTCAATGATATGTGGGTCAAGGACATGGGTCAGCCGGGTTCAAAAACTGGGTCACAAGGTCAAATCTTTGGTAAAAATCTTGTAAAAGCTCTTAATGTCATGGTTTTGATTGGATCTTGGCCAAACCTTGTCAGATTGTTTGTCTTAATGATATTAAGGACACGTTCAAATATGGGTCACAAGGTCAAATCTTAGGAAAACCTTATTAACACTGAAGATGTCAAATTTTGATCGTATCTTCACCAAACCTTGTCAGACTGTTTGTCTTAATGATATGTAAGACAAATTCGAACATAGGTCGTCTGGGGTCAAAAACTAGGTCACCGGTTCAAAACAATGATTTAATGAGTGAACAGTGATTGTCATGTGAGCGATATAGGGCCATCTTGGCCCTCTTGTTTATCTAGCCATCAAGGTTATAACCTACTGGTAATTAGATGATACAGGTACGCTTTTTCATGTTATTGTTCAACCTTTTCCCCCTCAACACACTATTTTTCTGCTTTTTACGGGCCTGCTTACCATACCCCTAAATGTGTAAAAAAACACTGCATTATAGTATTATGTAACATAGGTAGACAATATGAGGTTCCGTGTTGTCAGGTTCAGAATTTAGAGATTTATGGTAGTGGTACAGTATTTAGCAGGTGACAATTCTGACAAAGATGCAGATTTAGCATCCAATAAGTTGGTGATCTCACTCGTATGTTTTCAGTTACCTGTAACTGACAGTCATGATAGAATTATGTATGGACATGAGCTTTGCAACAGGTATAAACGATTCTATGTTTGGTGGAATACATCGTTGAAAACGTCTTTGACAGTTTGTCATCCTGAAACAGTGAAAACAGTGATGAAAACTTCAGGTCAGTACTGGTGTCATCCTGCACCAAGGTATTGCATTGATGTGGACACATACCTGTTGTCATTCCAATTCAATACTAACATTTCTTCTCTAGATATAATAACTCTAGATAAATGATCATAAATTAGTTTAATGTAGATTGTCTAATACCTGTGTAGATTAGTGTACTGTAGATTTGTGTAGAACGGATGTGAAATTGGAAAGTTATTTCTGTTTGTTTTTTTGTACTAACAAAAGTTTTGATTTAAACACCTGTTTTGGCTGTCCAAATAGAAAATCATAGTGTGTCTTTGAGAATGTACAATGGAATTAGACCATGCTGCAGTGCAGGTAAGGAGCAGGTTTCATCTGGTGGTGGATACTAAACCAGCGTCCCATTCAGTCACATCCAATTTAGCATATCTACTTCCTGTGTATCTTTCAGCTTCCCAAAACTGACAGTCATGATAGAATTTTATTTGGCACTGGGCTTTGCAACACTTATAAAAGATATTTTGGGTGGTGGAATACGTCAATGAAATGTTTTGTAACAGTTTGTCATCATGAAACTGTAAGGATGGTCATGAAAACTGCAGGTCAGTAAAACTCAGACATCATCTTAGCTTGCTGTGGTCAAGTTTTGTATGTTGTCAATACTAACTCAGGTTCACGATCAGCATTGTATTGCAGTTAAATTCACACATGTTTTTTATGAGGATTAATGCCGGCTATAAATAATTGTTATTAATTGCCTGTACATTTTGTCAAGCCTTTGAACATTAAATTTTTTAGTATTACAAGGGAGGTTGGTCATCACAGCAACCCTGAGCGAGTGGTTAGGGTGGGAATGGGAGGTCAAAGGTTCTTACCCCAGTGGAGACTGGGTTAGAATTGATACAGTCAAATGGTGGGCCGCCAGCTAGTTAATTAATGGTTACCGTAGGCCCATCTGAGTCGGATGCCTCAGGCAAAAAAAGGAATTGTGAGGTACTGTGCAAACAAAAGGTAGGTGTTTCATAAGCCAACTTGACTGGCCCTTTCAATAGGGGTGACACAACAATAAACACAATCTTTACCTGTAGATGACCCCAATTGATTTTAAGGTCAGTATGTGAAAGGTTACAGTGACCTGTCAACACAAAAACCTTGTCCAACCAATAACTAGAGAACGATTGGCCCTATGATCCTCAGATTTAATTGGGAATTTGGTCATTACAAGAAGACGACCAGGGTTCTCATTAACAGCAGGCTACAGGCCAATTTAGCTGCTTAGAAATGTGTTTGGGCTGGTTAGGAATCTCAATTAAACGTTCATAAAATATTGCTAGAAAATGCCCAGACCCCTCTAGCAGGCCTGTTAGTCTAGCATTTGGGCCTATTGGCCACAAACTTATTGAGAACCCTGGATGACCCTTATTGATTTTGAGGTCAGTATGTCAAAGGCCAAAGTCACAGTGATTTTCAACCCAAAAACCTTGTCTGACCAATGACTGGAGAATGATTTGGCATAAGGTCCTCAGGCTGGTTATTGCATGTAGATGACCCCTATTGATTTTAAGTTCAATAGGTCAAAGGCCTTACTATCCAGTTGGCCTTTTGGGGGCATCCATGTTTTACAAACACTTCTTGTTGACCTTAGTGAATTAGTCAGTTGTTTTCCACTCATTTTCTTAAAATGTGGATTTTAGCTTTCTTCATAATCACATTACACATTTCACATACCAGTATTGATACTTGTCCAAACACTTTAAGTTTTTTCATAATGCATGCATGCTTGCATGGAAATGGCCTCTTAACTTAGTGATGGAGTATGACAGTAGATACTTTATATAGTTACCTTGTCATAGTGCTGACAATATTGATACAGAGTGATGTTAGATTTATTGATTTTAGAATAAATACCATAAATCTCAAATATTTGTATTCTACACATCAAAATTACCATAAATCTCAAATATTAGTATTCTACACATCAAAATTACCATAATTATGCAGCAATGACCATAAAAGTCAGGTATATTGATTGTAAGAGAAAACTCTATGCAACATAGGTTGAGTTAAGATAAAACAGCATGTACTTCAGCAATGCATGCGGGCTAAAGTTTTGTAAATTTTGTTTTGCTGATTTAACATGAATAACTGCACGTAGCTCAGTGTACATCATAACATGCATATTTACTGTAGTCTATAGAGTATTACACATGACCAAACTGCATAATTCATTATCACAATGAGAATAAGGAAGAAAATGTTATAAAGCTATGAAATTGTGTTGCTTGTTAGGGACTATTTGTAAATGAACTTTAATTACCATGAAAAGCTGAACAAGTGCCACTTTTACATGACGCCATACAACAAAGCCAGTTTCACCCTTATCCAGGTAATTTAGCCCACTTTCATTTTGAAACAGTCCATTATCAATTTAAGGGAAAATTTAGATGTAAACAATATAGAGCCTGACCAGATTGTATGGGTGTGTATGCTGTGGGTGTGCATGCTGTGGGTGTGCATGCTGTGGGTGTGCATGCTGTGGGTGTGCATGCTGTGGGTGTGCATGCTGTGGGTGTGCATGCTGTGGGTGTGTATGCTGTGGGTGTGCATGCTGTGGGTGTGCATGCTGTGGGTGTGCATGCTGTGGGTGTGTATGCTGTGGGTGTGTATGCTGTGGGTGTGTATGCTGTGGGTGTGTATGCTGTGGGTGTGTATGCTGTGGGTGTGTATGCTGTGGGTGTGTATGCTGTGGGTGTGTATGCTGTGGGTGTGCATGCTGTGGGTGTGTATGCTGTGGGTGTGTATGCTGTGGGTGTGCATGCTGTGGGTGTGTATGCTGTGGGTGTGTATGCTGTGGGTGTGTATGCTGTGGGTGTGTATGCTGTGGGTGTGTATGCTGTGGGTGTGTATGCTGTGGGTGTGTATGCTGTGGGTGTGTATGCTGTGGGTGTGTATGCTGTGGGTGTGTATGCTGTGGGTGTGTATGCTGTGGGTGTGTATGCTGTGGGTGTGTATGCTGTGGGTGTGCATGCTGTGGGTGTGCATGCTGTGGGTGTGCATGCTGTGGGTGTGCATGCTGTGGGTGTGCATGCTGTGGGTGTGTATGCTGTGGGTGTGCATGCTGTGGGTGTGCATGCTGTGGGTGTGCATGCTGTGGGTGTGCATGCTGTGGGTGTGTATGCTGTGGGTGTGTATGCTGTGGGTGTGTATGCTGTGGGTGTGTATGCTGTGGGTGTGTATGCTGTGGGTGTGTATGCTGTGGGTGTGTATGCTGTGGGTGTGCATGCTGTGGGTGTGTATGCTGTGGGTGTGTATGCTGTGGGTGTGTATGCTGTGGGTGTGTATGCTGTGGGTGTGTATGCTGTGGGTGTGTATGCTGTGGGTGTGTATGCTGTGGGTGTGCATGCTGTGGGTGTGCATGCTGTGGGTGTGTATGCTGTGGGTGTGCATGCTGTGGGTGTGCATGCTGTGGGTGTGTATGCTGTGGGTGTGTATGCTGTGGGTGTGCATGCTGTGGGTGTGCATGCTGTGGGTGTGTATGCTGTGGGTGTGTATGCTGTGGGTGTGCATGCTGTGGGTGTGTATGCTGTGGGTGTGCATGCTGTGGGTGTGTATGCTGTGGGTGTGCATGCTGTGGGTGTGCATGCTGTGGGTGTGCATGCTGTGGGTGTGTATGCTGTGGGTGTGCATGCTGTGGGTGTGTATGCTGTGGGTGTGTATGCTGTGGGTGTGCATGCTGTGGGTGTGTATGCTGTGGGTGTGTATGCTGTGGGTGTGTATGCTGTGGGTGTGCATGCTGTGGGTGTGCATGCTGTGGGTGTGCATGCTGTGGGTGTGCATGCTGTGGGTGTGTATGCTGTGGGTGTGCATGCTGTGGGTGTGCATGCTGTGGGTGTGCATGCTGTGGGTGTGCATGCTGTGGGTGTGCATGCTGTGGGTGTGCATGCTGTGGGTGTGTATGCTGTGGGTGTGCATGCTGTGGGTGTGTGCATGCTGTGGGTGTGTATGCTGTGGGTGTGTGCATGCTGTGGGTGTGCATGCTGTGGGTGTGTATGCTGTGGGTGTGTATGCTGTGGGTGTGTGCATGCTGTGGGTGTGTATGCTGTGGGTGTGTATGCTGTGGGTGTGCATGCTGTGGGTGTGCATGCTGTGGGTGTGTATGCTGTGGGTGTGTGCATGCTGTGGGTGTGTATGCTGTGGGTGTGCATGCTGTGGGTGTGCATGCTGTGGGTGTGTATGCTGTGGGTGTGTATGCTGTGGGTGTGCATGCTGTGGGTGTGTGCATGCTGTGGGTGTGCATGCTGTGGGTGTGCATGCTGTGGGTGTGTGCATGCTGTGGGTGTGTATGCTGTGGGTGTGTATGCTGTGGGTGTGCATGCTGTGGGTGTGCATGCTGTGGGTGTGTATGCTGTGGGTGTGCATGCTGTGGGTGTGTATGCTGGCCTGGCTCCATCCTTGTGGTGAAAGATTTGCAGTTTTGGTTCCACCGTTGTATGGTAAAGCAATGACTTAGTTACAATGTATTTATTTAATGGTAAGAAGTATTTTTTACCTCCTGGATATTTAAGATTGTTGTGTTAACAGTTACTTGATCAATATGATGTAGGCTGCTAAACTCTTTTAACATACCTTTCATGCTTTTGAGGTCACCTAACTTTTTTGTGGTATTAAACTTTTGGTTCAGCAGCAAAAGTAGGGTCAGAGTCTGGAGTAACCTTAAATGCAATGGTTTTGTTTGACCTGATGGTGTACATCAATGCAATCATTTACTAGTACATCTATTGAAGTAGTTATGCCTGAACTGTCTTAGGTTGATCTACTTAAACTTAGACTATAAAAACAATATTCATAGTTTGAACACTACAAAATGATTTTCCTGCTTGGTTAGCTAAGTGTATAGAATTCTATTTCATTGATCAAGTGGATGCTAGAATCATGTGACTTGTGAAAACTTGCCTGAAGATATTTATGCTCTGCTTATATGTAACTATGGAAGGGGTACAGTTGAGTGTGTGTAGGTTAACTGGAAAGTCTGGTTAGATAGTGAATAGCTGCTGATAAATATACATAAAGTAAATATAAACAAATTCAATTTATCTTGAGCTACATGCATGCAGTTCAGTATTCAATAAAGTTGATTGTAAAGATAAACAATTGTAAAGATATGGTTCTGCTCACATTAAAATATTTAATAAATATGGTAATGCTCATTCTAACAAATTCAAATTGGGACCATGAAAATACATTCCAACATTTAGTTTTGTGTTGCCACATAAATTGATGTTTGGAGGAGATTGGGTCTTTGTATCAGGAACATATTTGTTTATAAATAAAAATTGTCTCCAATGAATTTAAGGTTTTGGTTCATCCTGTAAAATATTCACTCAAACAGTTATACAAAGTTTAAAATGCAAAAACATTCATGGACGTCAGAAGTTGAGGGTAAAAAATGACCCTTTTGCTGATAATCATTTAAAGGGTCAATAAAAGTTCCTACTCATGTTATAGTAAATTTTACCATTTGGTATGTCAATTCTCAAGAGTCAGAATCTTTATTTAGCTATTTCATAGACTGAGTCAAAATGTTGTGTCAAATGTCTGAGCCCTGATTGAATTTATGTATGTAGTTTATGTGTTTGCTGTACAAATCAGATGTGCACTGGAGTCTCATGTAGTGTAGATATCATCAGAATATTTAATAGCAATAGTCAGGCATTAGACTCTTTTAGTGTTTCGTGTATAATGTGTTTAGCCAAAAAAATGAATACAGTGAAACCTCTCCAGAGCAGCCCTCTCTTCACCAACAATCTCTCTTCAACAACATCATAATTTTTACCAACTGTACGTACCACTTAACTATTCATTTAATCTCTAAATTAACAACCTTGCAACAACGGCATAATTTTGCTTTTCCCAAAGGGTGTTGCTTTGTAGAGGTTGCGCTGTACCTGATTTCCCGAAACATGTCCAAAAAGTATATGATCAGTAGGAAGGTAGAATTTTTATTTTTTAAGTGTACATGCATGTATACTATAGTACGTTCAGAATAATTTGGGCAGAAAAATAAGATTGTTTAGGTTATTGAAAACTTATAGGAACTTTTATGCCTCATGTAGAACAATGCATGTGGTTTGTCTAGATTTCTTCCTTATTTCTAAGTTATGTCTTACTAATTTATTATTATACATCACTCCTTGCCTATGCTTATTCCGGAAACACATTTTGCTACTATTTATCTACAAGAACCAGTTTCCAGATTTGTGGTTTGGGGGGGGGGGGATGAAGAGGGGGGGGGGGGGTAAATATCTTGACTGAAGCTAGCATTTAGCTTTAAACTTACAAAGAGCTGATGTATCTGGAGACCTGTTACTTTATGTCACATTTAATGTCACCTTATTTATCAAAACTAATACTCACTTTTGTAATATTGTTCAAGCATTATTGAACCTTCTATTTTTAAACTAAAAAGAAACTGTGTATTGTGTAATACATGTATATTCCTACTTTAATATATAAATAGTATCTTTAACATTTTGAAATATTAAAAACAGTTTCTTTGTAAATAAAGATCACTTTATCAAATGTACACTTTGCATATTCTATTGTTTATTTGTCCACTTCAGTTTGTTTATAAACATGTTCATATACAGAGAAATAAGAAACACTTTTCTACTTTTGGCAGATAATTTGTTGACAAATGATTAATGATTTGCCTCCAAGTTGTTCTTTAATCATTTGGGTATGTTGGCTGTTATTTACAAATTGAGTGTATAAGTAAGGATTAGTCCTGATTGGAAACCGCTTGAGTACCGACTGTCCCTGAATATCAGCCAATATTGCTCTATCACTTGATTGTTAATATGACAATGTATCTGTTTTCAGAGCCAAAGCCTATTGGTTTTGGAGGCATGTACAGATTTGGACTCCCCTGGCTGGGGGAGGGTCTCCTCATTGCTGGAGGTCAGAAGTGGGCGCGGTCACGGAGACTGTTGACTCCCGCATTTCATTTTGATATCTTGAAGCCGTACATTGGTGTATATAATGATGCTGCTGACCAATTATCAGTAAGTGGAAATCAGCAGCAGCAGAAATGTTAAATACAACATGCACAGCTCTACATGGACAATTAATATTTACTAAGGATTAAAACTCTGATAATAATGTCTATCATACAAATCAATAATAGTGACTTACATAGTGAACTTAAAATGGGCATTTTTAGCTGATTTAATACAGAAAATGATTGATTTTCAAGCTGATTAATGGGATGATGTATCCCTAACATTAATGGGTATTTTTAGAATTTCTAGTATGAGTGTGAACTCTTAAGTTACTAGTATATATGTTAAACTTAAGATTATTTAAAGTATTCATATCAATTTGTTATTTGAAATAAAAATATGCCAACAACTTAGTTTTTGTCGAATACTACTCAAATTTACTCAAACACAAGTAAATGCAAAGTACGGTAATAAATGTATGCGTGCGCATTTCCGATGCACTTCTATGGCAACTACATGAATATTTTTTTTTTTTCAGAATAATTTGATGAGGTATGCTGAGAAAAATGAGAAATTTGAAGTTTTTGAGTACATAAGTAAATCTACGCTAGATGTCATTCTGAGATGTGCATTTTCCTACATTACTGATTGTCAGAAAGAGAGTGGGTAAGTTTTAAAACAGAGCATGAAAGGTGTTGAATAAAAGTCTTGTGGCACTTACACTAAGTTACAGTAAGCATCTTACATTAATTACATTGTGATTAAATATTGACCTTATAAAACGATCTTCAAGTTATTGGCTGCTAGCTATTTAGGAAAAAATGAGAATTTGCTTTTGTTTAGTTAAGCTTGATTGTGACTTAGTTTAAGGTTGTGACTAAATTGACACTATAAATTTGTTGAGATCTGACTTTCATTAAGAAATTTGTCTTAAGCACCCAGTGACAAATACCAAAGTTGTGTAAAACTGAAAGATCAAGCCTGCATGATCATGCTAGAGAGATGCATATACATTTTAATTACATTTCAGAGTTAAACATCCATATGTGAAAGCTGTTGAGCAGATAGCTGATATGTGGAACTTTCGTGCTAGAAAACCATGGTTGTATCCCGACTTCATTTTTTACATGACGAAATACGGACGAGAGTTTAGCAAGAATTGTGACTATGTACACGGGATAGCTGAAGACATCATACAGAAGAGGAAAGCCGCTCTTGTACGCATGTTTCAAGTTTAATTCTGAACTAAACTATTGAAAATACATGTCCTTGGTGAAAAGGACTGATAAATATAATACTATGTCCTTCTGAATCACTGGTGAACTTAACACAACTATTCCGTTTTCTCTTCTTAAAGTCCCATAATCATATAAATTTATCGGTTGTAATAGTTTCTGTTTGTTCTATAACAGAGGAATCCAGTGTGTTTTCCTCCCGTGCGTACTTTATAGCAAGAAAAAATGTTTCCAAAACCACTATGGTATTTTTTTCAATATCATTGAAAAAAATACTATTTATAGAACAGCTGTGTTTCCCCGCAGTCATGTTATGCACACGGCATGAAGTGACGTCATGCGCGATATATATTTCAAGTTTACAAAAGCAAAATTCACAGCGAAATGAGTGTTTTTAGAAGAAAAGGGGCTTGTTTCTTCGGTAATAATAATATTATCTTTGGATAATATCAGCAATTGTTTGTTTTTTGCATATATTTTTATAGCAAAAAGCTAATGGGACTTTAAATGCAGTTCTAAAATTATATTTATTTGTAACAGTTATAATGCTATCAAATCAAAAGATATCAGTGGACTTGTGATATTTTTAAGGTGTTAGTGGGGAACAGTGTAAGTCACATATTTCAGGAAATTCATTAATGTTCAGAAAACATAGCGAACAAAATAATACATAAATAAGTTTTGCTTGTATTGGTATAGTTATGCCAGAGAAGCATTTACCGACTGCCAAATTTTATGGCTGTTATATGCTTTTTAAATCATTCATATACACAGTGTAATACTGTGATGCTGACATTCTACAAGTTAAACCTAGAAGATGATTATTTCAGGAGAAGAATGGTGAGCAGACAGACAGAAAGTATTTAGATTTTCTGGATATACTTCTTACAGCACGTGATGAGACAGGACAAGGTCTGACACCTCTGGAAATAAGGAATGAAGTGGATACATTTCTGTTTGAAGGTACTTAATTTTATACTAAGTTATCATTGTTCTCTAAGTTATCATTCTTCAATAAGTTATCATTACTCAATGAGTTATCATTACTCAATGAGCTATCATTCTTCAATAAGTTATCATTACTCAATGAGTTATCATTCTTCAATAAGTTATCATTCTTCAATGAGATATCATTCTTCAATAAGTTATCATTACTCAATGAGCTATCATTCTTCAATAAGTTATCATTACTCAATAAGTTATCATTACTCAATGAGTTATCATTCTTCAATAAGTTATCATTCTTCAATGAGATATCATTCTTCAATAAGTTATCATTACTCAATGAGCTATCATTCTTCAATGAGTTATCATTACTCAATAAGTTATCATTACTCAATGAGCTATCATTCTTCAATGAGTTATCATTACTCAATGAGTTATCATTACTCAATGAGCTATCATTCTTCAATGAGTTATCATTACTCAATAAGTTATCATTACTCAATGAGTTATCATTCTTCAATGAGTTATCATTACTCAATGAGCTATCATTCTTCAATAAGTTATCATTACTCAATGAGATATCATTCTTCAATAAGTTATCATTACTCAATGAGCTATCATTCTTCAATAAGTTATCATTCTTCAATAAGTTATCATTACTCGATAAGTTATCATTCTTCAATGAGTTATCATTCTTCAATAAGTTATCATTACTCAATAAGTTATCATTCTTTAATGAGTTATCATTCTTCAATAAGTTATCATTACTCAATAAGTTATCATTACTCAAAAAGTTATCATTTTTTAATAAGTTATCATTCTTCAATAAGTTATTTTTAGCTCACATGTGACAAAGTGACAGGGTGAGCTTTTCTGATCAGTCTCTGTCCGGCGTCAGGCGTCGTCAAACTTCACCTTGCGAACACACTAGGGGCCACATTTTTAGCTCAATTTTAGCAAAACTGGGTCAGAATGTTAATATTGACAAAATCTCGGACGAGTTCGTCAAAAGCTGGGTCACCAGTTCAAATCTTAGGTAAAAATTTTGTAAAAGCTCTAAATTGCATGGTTTTAATTTGATCTTGGCCAAACCTTGTCTGATTGTTCGTCTCAACGATATTGAGGATAAATTCAAATATGGGTAATCTAGGGTCAAGAACTAGGTCACGAGGCCAAATCTTAGGAAAACCTCATCAATACTGTAGATGTCAAATTTTGATTGTATCTTCACCAAACCTTGTCAGAATGTTTGTCTTAATGATATGTAAGACAAATTCGAACATAGGTCATCTGGGGCCAAAAACTAGGTCACGAGGTAAAATCTTTGGAAAACTTTGTCTATGCTGTAGTTTTCATGGTTTTGATTGGATCTTCACCAAATTTTGTCAGAATGTTTGTCTTATTTATATGTAGGACAAGTTCTAACATGGGTCATCTGGGGTCAAAAACTAGGTCACCGGTTCAAAACAATGTTTTAATGAGTGAACAGTGATTGTCATGTGAGCGATATAGGGCCATCTTGGCCCTCTTGTTTATTAAGTTATCATTCTTCACTTAGTGATTTTAGCTATGGATACATTGCTTGTATATAGGAATGAATTCGCAGTCTGCACCCTATGAAAGTGTTACACCACAATACAGTACATAAATTGACAAACTCTGGATTTAGCAGCTAATACACATTAAAAACTGAGCAAAAAAATGGATGCTGTTAAAGAAACAGACGTTACATAACAACAAAGTATATCCTGGTGGTTGATCTAAGAATGTAGAGCTCCTCTAGCTGTCAATTTCAATAGTGCAGCTACAACCAGCTAATTAAGTCTTCTCATCCTAAATATATAATACAGATCATGTTTCTGCAATTTTACTTGTCATACAATGAAGAGCGCTGATTGTTTTACTAGATTATAATTATCTATGTTGGCATTTTATTGTTGGAGGGCTGGATGATTAACAGAAGTTTTGTTTTATACACAGGACATGACACTACAGCCAGTGCTATATCTTGGATCTTGTATTCTCTCGCTGAACATCCAGAATATCAACAGAAATGTCAGGAAGAAATTGACAATATTCTACAAGACAGAGATTCTGATGATATTGAATGGTAATTGTCAGTCATTTTTTTGCACTGCCTTTACAGATGTCAGTTTTTAAGAGCAATTATTATTTGTCCATCTACATGCATTTATTTAGAGACCGCAAAAGTTTTTTCAGGAAAAAGGAAGACACCGGGTGCTGGTAAAAGTGGTGAAAAATTACACGAAAGAGGCAAATTCGGGGAATATTCACACTGCAAATTAATAGAGGAAATAATTTGAGGGGGGTGGGGGGGGGGGTGGGTGTAATATATTATTTTATAATTGGGAAGACAGTAACTATTGGTGTCACTTCCTTAGTAAAAAGCTCTGGGCTGTGTTTTGTGATGTCTCATTATTATTTTAGTATTGATAGAGTTAACCTAGCTGTATACTAGTATTTTTGCTTGAATCTTTTAAAACTAACTTTCAACTGCTTTGATAAGTTATAAGTTCTTCTTCTTCCAAATGAATGTACCAACCTCACTCTGGTGCATACTCAAATATTTTTGTACAGAATAAACTTTTGTAAAACACCTTAAGGACATATCCGGTAGTTGCTATAGACGATTCCAGAAATTAGTAATTACCTAATTACCGCCCCTGAATACTCTCCAGTGCCGCCATTACGGTACTGAAAGAAATCGATACCGAAGTAACAAAGCGATTGAAATTTTCAGTATATCTGATCTAATTTATTATACCCCCAGATATGAAATATATGGGGGCTATATTGGATTCACGCTTGACGGTCGGTCGGTCGGTCGGTCGGTCCGTGCGTCTGTAGACACAATTTGTCCGGAGAATTTCTCAGCAACTACTTACAGGATTTCAATCAAACTTCACAGAAGTGATCAGTAGTAAGCCTAGTTGTGCTAGCTTAAAGCATTTTTCGTTCGGATTAATTTTCACTGAGTTATGCCCCTTTGTTGTTTTTATTCAGTATATACAATAGGCAAATGTTGTCCGGACAATTTCTCAGCAATTACTCACAGGATCTCAATGAAACTTCACAGAAGTGATCAGTAGTAAGCCTAGTTGTGCATGCTTAAAGCAATTTTCGTTCGGATTAATTATCACTGAGTTATAGCCCTTTGTTGTTTTATACAGTATATACAATAGGCAAATTTTGTCCGGACAATTTCTCAGCAACTACTCACAGGATCTCAATGAAACTTCACAGAAGTGATCAGTAGTAAGCCTAGTTGTGCATGCTTAAAGCAATTTTCGTTCGGATTAATTATCACTGAGTTATAGCCCTTTGTTGTTTTTATTCAGTATATACAATAGGCAAATGTTGTCCGGACAATTTCTCAGCAATTACTCACAGGATCTCAATGAAACTTCACAGAAGTGATCAGTAGTAAGCCTAGTTGTGCATGCTTAAAGCAATTTTCGTTCGGATTAATTATCACTGAGTTATAGCCCTTTGTTGTTTTATACAGTATATACAATAGGCAAATTTTGTCCGGACAATTTCTCAGCAACTACTCACAGGATCTCAATGAAACTTCACAGAAGTGATCAGTAGTAAGCCTTGTTGTGCATGCTTAAAGCAATTTTCGTTCGGATTAATTATCACTGAGTTATAGCCCTTTGTTGTTTTATACAGTATATACAATAGGCAAATTTTGTCCGGACAATTTCTCAGCAACTACTCACAGGATCTCAATGAAACTTCACAGAAGTGATCAGTAGTAAGCCTAGTTGTGCATGCTTAAAGCATTATTTGTTCGGATTAATTTTCACTGAGTTATAGCCCTTTGTTGTTTTATACAGTATATACAATAGGCAAATTTTGTCCGGACAATTTCTCAGCAACTACTCACAGGATTTCAACGAAACTTCACAGAAGAAATAAGTAGTTAGCCTAGTTGTGCATGCTTAAATCATTTTTCATTTGGATTGATTTTCACTGAGTTATAGCCCTTAGTTTTTTTTCTACAGTATATACTATAGGCAAATTTTGTCCTGACTATTTCTCATTGACTACTGTCAGGAATTCAATAAAACTTCTCAGAGGTGATGAGTAGTGAGCCTAGTTGTGCATGCATTAAGCTTGTCTTGGTTGGTTAAATTTTCACTGAGTTATGGCCCTTTGTTGTTTTTTATACAGTGTATAATTATACAATATCTCAGTAACTACTCATAGGAATTCAATGAAACTTCACAGAAGTTATAAAAAGTAAGCCAAGTTGTGCATGCAATAACCAGGTTTTGTTTGGATTAATTTTCACTGAGTTATGGCCCTTTGTTTTATACCATTAGGTAAATTTTGTCCGTACCATTTCTCAGCAACTACATGCAGGAATTCAGTGAAACTTCTTAGAAGTGATAAGTAGTTTGCCAAGTTGTGCATGTCCACAATAGGTTTTGTCCAAGTAAATTTGAATGAGTTATGGCCCTTTTTTTATATAATGTATATTTAGAAACTGGTCAGGATATATCTAAGCAACAATTTGCAGGTATTAAAAAAATGAAAATGCATTATATTTCCCTCTGTAAAATGTAACAATAACTGTGTCAAGGCCTCAGCTGGGGGTATTCATCACCTTAAGTGATAGTTCTAGTTTATTTATTGTTATTCATACTTTAACTGTTTCTAAAACATGGTACACATATTACACAAAATGGGCATATAAAGTTACAGTGTTAAAAATATATATTACTGAATATACAAATTGAGACTGTAAAATTATTAAAGGCATCAGTAAAAAATTGAAACCATGTCAAAAATGTTAAAATACAAGGATAACACAAAAAGGAAGTAAATCATTATTTCCATTGTGGTCCTTTATAAAATTATATGTAAATTACCAAGAAAACAACAACAAATTATATTAATATGAAAAAATAATACAAATTTAATTTATCTTAGACATAATTATTATCACAGAATAAAATTAATATCACAGAATTTACATAATTATCTAAGAATTATTGATATTTAAAATAGTAACTTATTTGGGGAAATGCCATAACAACGGAGTGGAGGAAAGCAGTGTGTAGTGGTGGGATGTGTTAATAGCCAGTAAAAGTTAAATGAGTGGAATAATTCGTTATGTACACTACAGAACACAAACTTCAACACAAAGAATGTCCATTGTAACGGTCGCATGTTTACCTCCATTCAAGTTACATTGCGTATATACCTGCTAATGATGAAAAACGACGTTTGTGGATTAAGGCTTTGAACAGGAAAGACTTATTTCAATCCAGCTTCAAAGTCATTGATACAGTAATTAATAAGAAAATATTAGTAGTAAATAGTATTGATAGTAAAATGACTAAAAATGTGAGTTGAAATATGAGAATGAAGTATGTATATCTAGGGAACATCGCCGTGAACACACTTTAAGTCATTTTGAGTGGACTTTTAAAATGATAATAATTTGAATGAAATTTAATCATAAATAACGTTAACTTGAATGATGCCCGTTCTAGAAACGTGCTTTTATAGACACTGTCAATTTTCAGCATCATCTGTTGTTTTGACACTATATATTGTTAGTACATTTTTATTAATACACCAAAACTTTTTAAACATACATAAAACTTAAATTATACATCAAATAGCGCGGGACTAATTAAAACGTATAATCCAATTAATCAACAAATCACCGAAATCCCTACAATGGGCACGTTTCACATTGTATGTGCGAATGATAATTAAACGATTAACAGGTTCACAATAATTAAAACAATATTAAACTTTGATTTTTGGCGCAAAATCACTAAACAAGTCAAAATCGTTTGTTCGGCACAACTTTCGTTTTACCTTTTGTCTTAATTTCAACTGACATGCCGTCCAGTTATCATGGTCCTAATCACGGTGACGATCTTTACTGATTGCAAGAAGTCAACCATGGAAAACAGTAAGGGGTAGTGTAGGTATATTTTATATCACCCGTTGTTGTATATAAATCTACATTGTTTTGACAGCTGCACAATGGCCAAACATGTTCTTTTGGATGTAATTATCAGTCGGATGTGACAATCTATTTATGACAATTAAATTAATTAATGCCATAAGACACACTCTCACAATGTCGATTAAGCCAGGGTCTATTTGAGTGACCCTGATTCAGGTTGATTGTATAATGATGCATCTCAGGATGATTTAACCATTAATTAGTCATGAAAAAAAACTACTTTAAGAAAAAATGATCTCGTCTATGTTATATTGACTTTTGCGATTTGGATATAAATGAATAATTATAGGTGATTATGCATGTGGTGGATTTGGCTAAAAATGTGCATGTATATTTTATTATACCCGTGAAAAAAATAAGCTGAAATTATTTGCAAAAAATATGACTACCGTTAACATTTACTAGTGTAACGAGTGTCATAATATGTATACTGTATATTGTGTCCGGTATGCGCAGACATTTATCGAATGTCGAATAACAGGATTAAGTATTTCGAATTTCATGTGTTTGAAATGCACACATATATACTATCTTTAACCCGTCAGAGTACCAGATAATGAGCGAACAATTAATAGCATTGTCTAGATTAACTGCCCGCTTGAAATTTTTGTAAATTTGAACATCAAGCCGAAATATATATATGATTAGTTAACGTCACGGCAATGTTCCCTAAGTATCTTCAGTACCGTAATGGCGGACAGGTCACGTGACCACCAAGATGGCGGCCGTCTATTTATCGATTCTGGAATCGTTTATTGCGCAACATAGTGCGCATCAGTGACGTTAAATTTACTATTAAACAAATAGGCAAAATGAAAACATACAGAGAGAATTTTTTAAAACTTTGCATGATCATAGCATATGATAACAGAAACATTTTAATCGAAAAGAAAATGGGGGTCGCGGTGTTATCTGCCCTTGTTTATGACATTGTGGCTTAATTTATGTCATTTCAAGGAAAGATCACTCATACATAAATCTTAAATACCATATTTTTACATTTTGTTTATGTTTCTCATTTTATTCTTGATCAAAATACAAAATTTCATGTAATTCCATTAAATATTTTTATTAGCTTTTTTCAGTTGAAGTTAACAGACTGACAATTCTTCAAAATTAAACCAAGATTTAGGAAACTTGGCATTGGTTACGGTAAAGAAGAAAAAAATACAAAAACACTCATTAGCAGTTCTTGAAATTTTGGGCGATTGCATGAAAAGAAGTCGGCTACTTAAAAAGGAAAATAAATAAGACCTTGTTTTCCTACATTATGAATTATCTGCCCTTGAAATGACCCAAAATGAGCCAAAATGTCACATTCAAGGGCAGATAACTCAAAAAACGAGCACCGCGACCCTCATTTTTATTTATCTTAAAATGTTTCTATTATCATATACTATGATCATGCAAAGTTTTAAAAAAATCTCTCTGTACATTTTTATTTTGCCTATATGCCTATGTGTAAAATTATTGAAACTGTCAGATATGTCCTTAAAAGACTGGCCCAGTGTTTCAAATTCAATGCTTCCTTATTGGGACTTTTTCACTTGTCAAGTATTTTTCTTCCACCTATAACATGAAATCTATGTAACAAAGACATTCAGCATTGGCCGTGTTACTTTCATCATCATGTCTATATCATAGTACAGATAAACAATTCCATCTGGTAGTCATATTTTCTGTCTTAAAAAAGATTTGTTTGAGAATAAAGATGTTTTAGGAAATCAGGAATTTGTTAGTGAATGTATGTTATATATTAACGAAAGTAACCCCACGTTATTTCTGCCATCATCAGCTGCTAGATACCATAGTATGATTTTATTTACAGGTCTGATTTATCACGTCTCGAGTATTTAACAATGTGCATCAAGGAAGGTATGAGACATCACAGTCCAGTACCATTTATACAGAGAGAGTTTACGCACGATTTCGAAATTGATGGTAGAAAGTTTCCAGGTAAGATATGAATGTTTAGGTCATTATTGCGACTATTGGTTAAAACAATGAAATTCTTATCTTGGTGATAGTTGAGTGGGGCTTTTTGTTATGATGGTTACCGGTATTTTTTGGCGTATTTCTTTCTCTTTCTGGGTACTGAATACAAAGTGAACTTGTATATGGAATCTTTAAAATGTTTGCTGAAACTATGTTTTGGCTTTCAAGATAAACCTTATATGATGTGATTAGTCACAGGTTGTGTTCATTAAACTACCAGAATCTTAAGATGAAAGCTTCCTTGGATGTTAATTTTTTTCTGGTGCCAGATTGAATTTGAACTCATAGCATAGAAGGGTTTATGATTACTGGTCTAAAACTCAATTGTAGCATGTTCATGTATTGATACAAATTAATAACAGTGCAACCTCTCCTAAGCAACACCCCTTGGTAGTAGCAAAATTATGTTGTTGTTGAGAGGTTGTTGCGTTAGACTTAAATCGTGCACAGGGAATAAATCATGCTGATATTGAAGAAAGGTTGTTGCTCTAGAGAGGGCTGCTCTGAAGGAGTTGCACTGTATATGTTAATTCATCATCACTTGATTCTTGGATCTATATTTCTGATTTTGTCAGTACAGATGAAATACAACATTTATTACAATTATATTTACACAGCTGGTACTTCAGTTTCCTTACACATTTTCGGACTTCATCATAATGCTACCGTTTGGGAGAAACCGATGGAATATATACCCGAACGATTTTCAAAGGAAAACGTCACAAAAATGGACAGTTTTCAGTTTGTGCCATTCTCTGCTGGTCCAAGGTAACATCATCTATGTCTATATGTTTGATTACCAACTGTTGTAATAAGTTAAGAACGGTACATTAACATATGGTACAACAATTTATTTCATCTTTTACTGTTTGAAAAATTTCTGTCTATAGTAAAGAAATCAAAGAATTTTGTCAATGTATAATGTAATGTACAGAAATATGGTTAGAACTGAATAGAACAAGTTTATTTGTGTATACAGTCAAACCTGTGAACAAAGGCCTCCCTTTGGAAAGACAAATTGTGACCTTTATTGACAGTTTGTCTTTAATCAGAAGTCATTTTGTTCTTAATAATCAGTGTCTGTTTTTAAAAGAATGGCCTTTATTCTCATGATTGCCTTATTCAGAGGTGGCCACTATTATAACACAGTTTGACTGTACAATTACCCTGTGAGGCTGTGACACAATAAAAGTATGCATGCCAATACAAGTAACTAACTTCTTGTTGAAATTGAGATAATTGTTACATGTGATGTACTTATACCTGTGAAATAAATGAAGAAATTAATGTGAAACTGATATCATTGGATCTTTCTGTATTTCAGGAACTGTATTGGCCAACATTTTGCCATGAATGAAGAAAAGGTGGTCATTGGGAAGTTATTGAGAAGGTATGTTATGTTTTCTAGTTGTCTGTAATGGTTATCAGGGCTTATCAGTACTACAGGTTACAGTGTAATACACAACAGTAGTATATAGTTTATGTCACAGTTAAACACTGTGTATACATGTATTGTATTTCTTCAAAAGATAATTGATGCATAATTTTCTAAATAAATGTGCAATTTACTAAAAATTAAGTCTACAACTAAAACGACTGTATTGCTGCTGTTTCAAGAAATTTATTCTAAAAATCTATTCTTCGATAAAAAGACAGTACGTTTCAGTATCCTTAATAATTAAAGATTCATATAATGAAGAGTTGCAGCTTTCATTAAAAGTTTTGAACATCAAACAAATGATGAAAGATTTATCATTGATGAGGTTATTATACAGTACAACCTCTATAGAGCAACACCCTTTTGGAGCTGCAAATACTGACCGTTGTTTAGAGGTTGTTGCACTACAGAGGTTAAATACATAGAGAATACATGGTTGGTGCCGGAGATGGAGAAGGTTTATCCGGTGAGTGAGAAAGCGTATCTTGGCAAGCTTTAGCGAGCCAAGATTTGCTTTCGTAGCGAACCGGATAAACCTTCTCCATCTCCGACACCAACCATGTATTCGATTTATCCTGCTATACTTATTAAGTTTAGTATACCACTACATTTTTTGCTGAAATCCGTTCTTTTTCGCCAAATTATTTGTGACGTAACGTACACTTATGATGTCACACGGACCTTTACATCCTTTAAAATTGAAATAACGCATTTAAAGGTTTAATATTTAACACTCAAAATGGCATAAATGCTTAATTATATATCATTGTATCATTTTGTAATATAAAAAGCAAACTTTGTTGTATAACGTGCGGACTGCGGCGCGTAGGAATACAAAGTGACAAAATAAAGCAGACCACGTGATCTAGTGACAGGATAAAGCTAGGTTTATCCAGTCACTGCTTTATTAGGTCTAAAAGCAATGTAGAAACAGGATAAATAGTAATTATTGGCTTTAGGAAATTTTGAAGGTGTTGTTATAGAGAGGTTGTTGCTCTACAGAGGGCCACTTTGGAGAGGTTGTACTGTACATGTTGATATCATTACAGATTTTCATTCAAGTTGGATACAACTCACAATGTAAGACGTAAAGTAGGGGCAGTAATGAGAGCTGAGAATGGAATTTATATGTATGCTACGCCACGATCTAAATAAATCCAAGGAAAGAAGAGAGAGATTATAAATAACTTATGTACCTAAAGTCTTGAACAATACTTATTGTGTATACAGTCAAAACTGTGAAAAAAGCCACCCTTGGGAAAGACTAAATGTGGCCTTTATTTAAGTTATTCTGTTCTAAATAATCAATGAGGTTTTATAATAGCATGGTCTTAATTCACAGGACGACCTTTATTTGGAGCTTGCAGCTAACACAGGTTTGACTTTATCATGATAAAACTAAAAATTTCTTGACATTGTATCATTTATTCAATTATCTGTCAAATGTGTGCTTTATTGCCCTAAGTGAAAATCCAGTGACGTTTGCTTCTGAGTGATAGTGATTTTTCAAGAAAACAACAACTGTGTATTAAATATAAATAAATTAATTATCCAAATTAGGTGAAGATTTTCATCAAAGAGTATGGCTAACTTCATAAATGTCTGTGTATTTTATATATGTAGTGAAGTTGTACTGTGTATTTTATATATGTAGTGAAGTTGTACTTGTCTTAATGTTCATAAGTCTTTGTAATCAATATTTTGTCCTTTTCAGATTTCTTTTGAAACAAATGAATAGTTTATGCTGTAGTGACTGAGACTTCAGTTTATATAGAATATATGCAAACAATGTTGTTAAAAGTGTTTGAATTTTGTTTCTTACGTCATGCTTGCATGCTTGATATGTGATCAGAGATTATAATGTTTGTTGTTTATGTTGGTGGACAGTATAATTTATAAATTTGATTAATTTGTAATTCATGTTAACACTGATGTACAATCAATCCTGTGTTAGTGACTACCTCCAAATAAAGGCCATTCATTTTAAGAACTGCCACTGATTATTTAGAACAAAATGACCTCCAAATAAAGGTTACCTGTCAATAAAGGTTACCTGTCAATAAAGGCTACCTGTCAATAAAGGTTACCTGTCAATAAAGGTTACCTGTCAATAAAGGTTACCTGTCAATAAAGGCTACCTGTCAATAAAGGTTACCTGTCAATAAAGGTTACCTGTCAATAAAGGCCACCTTTTATCTTCCCAAGGATGACCTTTATTCACAGGTTGGATTGTTCTGTTAAACACTTTGAATGTATAAACTGTTGTTTACCTGTATACTTATTCTTGTATCACTATTTATATTGTTATTATCAAACAAATCTTATAAAATATATTTATCTTACCTAAATATTGTTGAAATTATATTCGTAAGTAATTATGTCAAAAATAAAATCCCTGTTTCTAATGTATTTTTATTATCCATTTTGAAGAAGAGATTTTATAATGTCCAATTTTAGATGCAGTATTAAAAGAATACTTATATTGTTTGCATACAATAAGATTTGATAAACTATTTAAGTTTACCTATCAAATATTATGTTGTTATAATGTTCACATGGGAAGTTTCTTATTTATAATTATATATATATTGTTAAAACTGCTATATTGATTACATTGAATCCTTGCCTGTGATGTTTTTTATGATGCTTTTATGAGTTTTACGCCACTTTTCAACAGTCAGAGTCATATGAGGCGGACAGTTCACCTATTCATCGCTCCTGGGAAGAACCAGTACTACACTCCCATACTCTGTAAGCAACTACCTACTTTCTCACATAAAAAGTAGCGGGGCTCAAATCCACGATCCTCTATCAGTGAGAGGTTACGGTGATTTGAAGTCAGCGATCTTAACCACTCGACCACGGAGGCGGGTCCTTTTATGATGCAGTGCTCCTGTTTAGGTGGAGCATATTATATTAAGTACAGAGCATTCTTGGTCTTAGCAGAGACATAGATCTATATCTCTAGTCTTAGATTTGCTTTCATTTTTAATACATGAAGCTAATGAATGTACTTTATTGTGCATGTTGATGTTTTATTTTAATACTCTTATCACATATGTTGTAATTACGACAGAACTATAATTAACTATTGAAATTAGAATTATTCATGATTTAAACCAATATCCAGTTTTATTGAACAGGGTTGCTTGCAACCTTGTTCTTGGTTACTACCAGTTTTCGACGCTCATCTATAGCAGAATCTAAAAACAGCTTTAATGGCTTCCCCTATCACAACCAAAAAAAATAGTTCCAAGGAGAAGATGGTATTCGGTCATATCTGGTTCACGCTGTCCATATAAAACGACTTTGTGTAAAGATTATATGTAAAATATGTTGCTTAATGAATGGAATCAAATGAAATACATTAAAACAAAAGTCGAACATGATGAGATTACTGTGCAGCTGAAACTATTGACAGTCGATTTATTACCTCAGTGTTTAGTGTAAATTTTGTCTAAAGATTTATTAAAATTAGACTAGGCCAGACTTAGTATTCTATTTCTGATGTTGTGCAGGCATAATTGGGGGAAGCTTGTTTAAGGCTGAATGCTAGGGTTTAATTCTTAATCAGTATTTTTTAAACGTTTGTGATTTAGGTTGAAATGGATAAGATGACATCCTAGTGATTAAACTTGTAACTTTTCTCTGATGTCATGGTTCCTGGTGGTTTGATATGCTTTGTTTTTCTCTGTGATTTTTTTATAATTTTGATATACAGTGCAACCTCTCCAAACAAACACCCTTTGAGAGTAGCAATATTATGCTGTTGTTGAAGGTAGGTTGTTGCTCAAGAGAGGGCCGCTCAGGAGAGGTTGTACTGTATATGTATATTGTTAATCAATGAACACATTTATGATACATATGTATTACTTATTAATATGCATGCTTTTATCATGTTCTGTCTTTGTGCAAATAAATTTTGATTTATTATTATGATTGTGTTAGTACGAGGGGTGATCCAGAAATAACCGGACTGAGTCTATATCTTTTGAACAAAATGAGAAAAATTAACGAAAATCACGCATTATGATTTTCAATCTTTAATACATGATATCTGAAAGTTCAGAAATATTGATTGAGTGACATTTGCACACTATTATTTGACAGACACCATATGGTATGGACTAGCGGGGCAACGTCAACTTAAACATGACGTCGATAGACATCGTGTTACTTGATGTGGCGTTACATTCGCAATCACTTTTCTGTTTGATCAACCTTTGCATGCAATAAAAATGATGCAAAAAGCAAAATGTCCTATTTCCATCACAGTTGTCTGTGCTATGTGTGTCGGGGCGTAGTCTTGGTGCAATAATACAGTTTTGAAGGTCATGCCGGGTCTCTTCCTCATGAGTGCACGTGTCAAGTATCTGCAAAGAACCTGAAGACAAATCAATTGAAATGTAATAACATGAAAATGCATGGTTGCACGTATAAAACTAAACACTCAATAATATGATGATAACAAATTTTATATGTATTGTACCTTCATTTATCATTTAAATTAGAATTATATTTAGTTAAGTTTCCTGAAAAAATATTATTTTCTATACCGGTACTTACTTTTCCGTAATACGCAGAATTACTGCATGTTATAGAATCGTCCCCTGTCAATCGGAAAAATGTACACCTGCTTGTCTGATGTCTAGCACTGACTTTTCTCATGTATTACTGTTTTCTAATACATTGCTGAACAGTTGCTTAAGTGTATTCCGTTAAATGAAAGACACGGGCTGACGCGTCTGTCACTATAGAGACGACGTCTCAAACAGCGCTCACAAGCGTCACGTCCACGGAAGTTTTACAGCCCCACCTTCCTCATCTTCTAACAAAACTCTACAGTCTCGGAACCTCTCAAACCACGAAAAAATATGCGTTAGTGACATTGTCTTTCCCGCTGATGTTTTCTGATTCATGTCGTGCGTTTTAGTTAGTGAATGTCCATGCTGACAGCAAATTTGTATTATGGTGCGTATTTCTTGTGACTCTGAAGATGTCATGCTTGATGACAGATAGTATTAGTAAGATAGTAACACAGTAAGATAGTAACACAGTAAGATAGTAACACAGTAAGATAGTAACACAGTAAGATAGTAACACAGTAAGATAGTAACACATTAAATGTTGCTGTTTACTAACGGTAACAGTAATCACTTTGATATTTCATAATATGATGTCACAGACGTTGGGTTAGGCACAGGCTTATTTGCGCCGATATTTCTTGTGTGGAAATGAAAATTATTTACGTCAACTTTACAAATTTATCCTTGAAGTGACACCTGCCCCGCTAATACACCACATAGGTTGCTATAGCGATGATTAAACATATAATTTCTTTTTCCAGAAATATTTCAGTTTCGTTCTAGATTTGATTAGGATGGATGCGTAATTACACAAAATTTCATTGAAATAATATCACGGATAAAAATATTACAGAGGCAGTCTGTTTTTTTTTTGCTGTAAATTAGTACATAATTATAAGCATAAAATAGCATGAATAAAATGTATGAAGTAACTACTGACTTTGGCTCATACATTCACCTCTGTGACAGGCTCGGAAAGTAGGCCCGATTCATGTGATTTTGTTCACATGATTTGAATGATCCAAAATGGCGACATGAACGCCTGTCAAAATACCAGAATTAGTTTGTTTTGTTTGCTGTGTCGCCAGAATAAGGCCAGTTAGTTTCAATAGAAGAAAATCCATTTTGTTTAAATCAGCCCATACGTTCTGCGTAAACGGACAAAAAATAGTTCCGTTAATATAAATCAAATTAATTTATTTCCAACCAATTTAAGATACTTTAAAAACCATTTTGCCTGTTGCACAGTAAATGGGCCAAAAGTAGTAGCATCTAAGGCAAAAAATAAAGTTTCATAATTTTGATTTATTTTGTTTGCATGAAGATGTTTTATATCATGGTTCTGATTCTGATGGAGAAAAGATAACTTTTGGCTGAAAAAAAAAATTATTGGCAATTTTCATTAAGTGGTCAAGTAGGGGGACGGACGTTACAGTTGAATATATTAAAAATTCAGTTGTGAAGCCTATTATAGACAAAACTGCATTAGAATTGGTTTTCTATAAAATTGATGTATTGTTTATAGTATGTTGGTGTAAATTTTGGCAGATTTTAAAAAAAAATCACTTTTTCTCAAATTCTCAATTTAAAAACTTGGAATAAATCAAAAACCAAAAAATTCCATTTCCATTTATACTGTTTTCAGAAGCAAAAGCTGGGTAAAATCACATTTTAAATGAAGATAATAGCATACACATATAAAATACAATTCATTTTTAAGTCAGTTATTTTCATGCAAGTTTAAATATACTCATGAACTAACACCTGAAATGGGGGACGGATGTTACATTTCAAGGGGACGGACGTTACACAAAATACAAACTTAAGAATTCCGTAATGTTATTACATATAAAAGGGAAGAACCTGATTATTTGCAATCATTTTGCTTTGGTTATGTAAAAGAAAAAATGTATTCTGAAAAAAAGAATTTTTGTGACATATTTAGCCTCAAAATGTAACGTCCGTCCCCCTATCTGACCACTTAATGTAAATCACCAATAAAAGATTTTATCAGCCAAAAGTTATCATGCTTTTAGACTAGTGTTTTTGTCTTCTTGCATAAAATATTTACTGTCAAAATAATTATAATAAATGCATGTTGTTCGCATTTAAAAAATACCTCGAAATTACAATGATATTTGTTGAAACAAAAGTTCCATTTATCAGACTCAGACAGTGAAGTGCAGTGTAACTTACCAACAGCATGTCAGCTGTAACTATACCTGAAATTTTATACTTCTATGGTCAAGATTTACCTGCAAATTACTGACATAATTGATATTTTAAGCCTTTTTAAGATTGAATTAATTGAAAAAATACTTTTTAGTGCTTTACAAAATTTAAAATTTAAGCTGTGGCAACTGCCCAGGTGCTTGCCTTAGCGTGGCTATGACACTAATGATATTTGATGACTTATTTGAATCCTAAATGCAAATTTATTTCTATAGAATAACAAGTTAATTAATGTTATTTTGTAAAAGTTTTAATACTGTTTAAATCAGTTACTGTCTGGTCTCTTTTAGAATCAAACAGAATCATTTTCCAAAGGAGTTACTTACAAGGAACTAAAGAAATTTCTCCAATGCATTATTTTTATTTGTCAAATATAGTAATATAAAGAGGTGGTCCATATTTTTTAAATATGCAAATTAAAGACATTGAACAGTTCCTATAGAAGTGAACCCCTCAAAGCCACACTGGAAGTCTAATCTCTTAATTAATTGTTTTATTGCCCTTTATCAGTCTAATCCTGTCTGGTCACGGTCAGTTTAGTGTCTGTAGACTTGACATCTAATACAACGGTATGATTATTTATAAATGTTTTTGATTTATGTTGATAATTAGTTTATGACTGATTTCCTGTTGTTTTATATGCATGGAGTAACTGATTATGTAAATAGAAGCTAGTCTGTCAATGACCCTGTTTTATTACCCCCTACTGTGGAATACAGATGACTCCTGGTCCATAAGACACATGCCACACATTTCTTGGCTCAATGTGCCACATTGTTTTATGGTCCTTTGTTAATTGGAGCTCATTATGAAATTGCATTACTGTTTCCATGAGGTACTGATTGCATAATGGTCACCTCTAAAGGGATTAAATTAATCACCCACTGGGTCTGACTCAAATAGAAAGACCCTTATTATCCACAATGCGGTGTTTTTACAACTGATTGACTTTGTAGTCATTCACACATCTAGAAATAGCATACAATTATTGCCTGAGGGTATTAAGTCTGAATAATACCTTACAGTTGTCTGCATTAACCACATTGGATTACTACATGAGATATATATTGAACAACCTAGCTTCTTTTCCAAATAGAGTTTTACAGAATTCTGTAACATCCGTCCCTTTTCTGTAACGTCCGTCCCCTATCCCATAAATAAGATATTTTAAACTATTCTAAGACCAGATAGCTTTTTAGCATTAGTTTTAAGTAAGATTTAAAAATATTTCAAACATAAAATATTAATAGCCTAGTTCATTATGAAAAAAAAGAGAAAAATTGAACTTTTTATCATCATTTATTGTCATATTTTTAATATTTTATTTCCAAAAGTAAAAAAAATGCAATAAACAAAGTTCAAATTTAAAACAAAGTCTGATTTTTTTAAGAAGACTTATCCAAGTAGAAAAAGTAAAAATCTTTGAAGATTTTGATATTAAATGAAGGTTTTAAGGAATCCGGACAAAAGCTCCCCCGGACCTGTGTTCATCTGGAACATTATGCAGTAATGTCTTATTGTACATTTTTGGAATCAGTACTTCAAGTGTAATGTTGTTAGGTTATTTTGATCTTTATTATTTTGTTCTCTAGTGCAATATCAGGGGGAGACGGACGTTACACTTTTTTCCGTACAAAACATTTTTTGTCTGAAAATCAATTTTTTGGAAAAAATCTGCCCATATGCAGTATCAAAAGCACTTGCCTCTAATTATGACACAGAAAACAAGACTGAAAATGTGAAATAGTTGTAAGTCAGATACACATACTCGTATTTTCTTCAAAAGTGTCTTCTTACAGACATAAGAAGACGGTTCGCTTAGACAAACATACCAATTTTCCCGAGGTTGTTTGTCTAAGCGAACCGTCTTCTTAGCGTCTGTAAGAAGACATTTTTGAAGAAAATACGAGTACGTGTATCTGACTTATACGACGAGAAAGGATTATGTCCACGTGAAAGTTGAGTTATTGAAAAGTGTCTTCTTACAAACGTTAGAAGACACTTTTTGAATAGCTCTGCTGGGGGTATAGTCGTATAAAATATATTATTTCCCGTTTTGACAAGATTCTTGTCATGAGCCTGTTGCAGAGTAAACTGGTTCCCGTTGACTTGTGTGTACAAAGCAGTGCACCAAAGGTTTGTACACACAAGTCAACGGGAACCAGTTTACTAGTGTGTATGAACCTGAGTGATCCCCCATGGTTAGATCAGCTGTGAGAATATTCTTTTTGATAGCATACCTTTTACACAACGTACACTAATCATGTATGTTTTATAAATGAACACAAAGTTGTATTTTATACTTTTGAAGTCAATGTAACTGGTTACCCTACTGCAAGGACAAGTTTATGTCTAATGGAATAATAAAAATGTATTTGGATTTACGCTGTTTAATTAACTTTTCGCTTTACTTTCCTTTAGTTTTTTATATTTCGCTAGATAATATCCGAAAAATTGTAAACCAGTCAAGATCAAGAGTTACGTCCCTTAGTCAAAAATCGATGCACAAGTGTTGACAAAAATGATTCGATATTGACGACAGCTTGTTGTAACTTTCGCTATTTAGATTTTATGTGAAGTAAGTAACATTTATTTCTTTTAAGTAATTATTGATGAACCTCACGTCTTTTTGTTTGATATCGGTCATTTCGATGGATAAATCCATGCCCATCAGTCGCTTAGCTTGGAAATTATATCGCTACATATTCTTAGAATTTAATTTTTATTTATGCCGTTTATTTAATTAAGATGGTTTTCTCTAACTTTGAAAGATATAATTCTAAACGTGGTGCTCTAACCCATGTTTCTCAGAAAATTAAACTCTAATGGAATCTAATTTTATTGTGAATCTTGTATGGTAATCAGTAATTATGGGATTACTGTTAAACCGGCCTCAAGTCAAACTGTCATCTAGCCAAACCGGCCACAAAAAAGTTAAAGCGGCCTCACATTTTGGTCAAACCGGCCACACTATATTTGTCTCGAGTCGAACCAGCCACAAAATAATCAAACCGGCCACACAAAAATAGAATTAGAATATGTTAACATAGGATATATATTGAAACTTATTTTGGGCGAATCTTATGAATCATATGATAATGACTACTTTCGTTTGTTTAGAAACTTGCATTGATCTGTATTAAAAAAAATATGAAAATGATTGTTGAAAACAATCTCCATTTTCAAATTTTGTATTGTGTCTATAATGTTACGGAACAATTAACACAATGTTTTAATAAATGTATTAAGACAAACACTAATTTGTATGCACGTGCATGCTTATATATAGTATTAATGTGCACCTGTATGTGATTAAAGGTGTTTATCTTTTTTTCAATACTGGATCCACTCAGTAAAAAGTTTCGAATATTTTAGTTTTAAAACGTTTGTAATGTTGGATGCAGTCATTAAATAGTTTTGTTTTAACACGTACATGTGCAAATGCTTGTAATTAAGGTTGTTAATCCTTTGATTTTATCGTCTGATTTCGTAAATTAAGATATTAAAAAATTTGGCTACTTTCAGCTAGGGAGCGAAAATTAGCGACGACTTGCGACAAACAATTGCGACGTGAGTAGGTTATGGTATGTATGAAATATTTTTCTAATATTTCATACTATTTTCAAGTCACTGCCATATATGCAGCGTTCTCATTGTTGAGTTTGTCGTTATTAAATTTATGTGAAATTATGGGATCTTTTCATTATATTTTTACACGGATTTTATTTCTAATTTGATAATTGTGTGTTATCGATTATTTCTGTGTTTTGTGACAATAACAGAAACCTAGCTGTATAGACTGCAGTATTTAGTTCATGACCTCAAGCAAGAAGTGACATTTTACCCTTACGACAAATGGCAGCAACACATACTTGTGCAACACGAATATTTTAATGTTTATTTTCCCCACTGAAACAATATTGGACAACTTGATTAATGATTTGTTTAATGTTAAATGTGCTTTAATTCGTGTTTATATCTTACAATGTTAATGCTTTTGATCTCATTGTTATTTAGTATGTGTGTTTAAAATGTAGTTAATTACAAACAGATACGGTAATGATATGTCAACATGTGCTATATGCAAAACGTGTATACATTACACTTCTTATGTTTGATTTACTTTGTAAATATGTATTTATTTGTAGCAAATGGACTGTACAAGTCTACATGGTAACGGTTTATATGAAATAAAATTATTATAAAATCGTAGAGACATTGACTTTAGCTGTGTTCTGTTGTTCATCTTAGTAAAAGTGTTCAATTTAATTATTCCTAAATCTATGTGTGGCCGCTTTAACTTTTTTGTGGCCGGTTTGGTTAGATGACGGTTTAACTTGAGGCCCGTTTGACTTGCTTCCGTAATTATGGACTTTCAGCCACCCCATGTTTAAGTTTAACAGTTTAGAATAATCTTATCAAAACGTACTGAAACCAAAAAGTACTCTACAAAAACAAGCACTTATAAAGTTATATACACAAATGGATTCACAACTTCCACATCAAATCCAGCAGAAGCGATGTGAATCAATTGGATTTCATGGCTATTTTCATGCTCATGTTTACAGCAGTGAAAATATCCGTCATGATCAGAATGTTAAATTTTCTGAAGACAAGCGGATGATGAGAAGGACTTATATACACACATTTGGATTTGCAACTTCCGTATTTACAGTTTTTAGTAATCAAGTCAGGACTGTGGAAGCGACGTAAGTAATCAAGTCAGGACTGTGGAAGCGACGTGAGTAATCAAGTCAGGACTGTGGAAGCGACGAGAGTAATCAAGTCAGGACTGTGGAAGCGACGTGAGTAATCAAGTCAGGACTGTGGAAGCGACGAGAATCACTTTACTTACATTCCACTTCGCATGCTCATGTTTACAAAAGCGAAAATATCTATGATTATCCGAATGTTAAGCTCCGGAGTTATAATTTTCCCAAGATGAACGGATGATATTAAAAGTCTGTATACACCCGTTTAGTGGCTGTCGGCAATAGTCTAGTATTGCAATGGATTGTGGGATTCTCTCAATATTGTTTTAGCTATATTAATAACAGTTACGAACTTACAAATCATGTGTGTACATGTTCTAATGTACATAAGTTCTTGACAATGATGACCAAAAATAGACAAATGTTTTGAATGCAATCCCTCAAAACTTTTTACTGTTTAGTTATCTTAGACTAAGTTGGAGCATACATTTATAATCTGGGCTTTTTAGCTCACCTGATTCATCAGGTGAGCTTTTTGGATCGTTGAATGTCCGGCGTCCGGCCACAATTAGTTTGTTTACACTCTAGCACCTTCATTTATTCACCGATCCTAATTATATTTTCAGTAAATGAGTATAACCAAAAGATCTTAGACAAGTTCGATTATGGGCGGAATCGGACCAGAACTTCGAGTTATTGGCCCTTGACTTAGAAAATTTGCTATATTTTAGCTTGTTTACACTCTAGCACCTTCATTTATTCACCAATCCTAATAATATTTTCAGTAAATGAGTATAACCAAAAGATCTTGAACAAGTTCGATTATGGGCAAAATCGGATTACATCTTCAAGAGTTATGGGCCCCTGACATAGCAAATTTGCTATATTTTAGCTTGTTTACACTATAGCACCTTCATTTATTCACCGATCCTAATCATATTTACAACGAATGTGTATGACCTTATGGTTTCGGACAAGTTCAGTTATGGGTGGAATCGGACCACAACTTCAAGAGTTATGGGCCCTTGGATTAGAAAATTTGCTACGTTTTAGCTCGTTTAACAGTATTATACCTTCATTGTTGGTTTTGATCTCAAAATCTACGTAAAAATAAGTTTTACGAGATGGAAACTATAATTATTACCTGGTCATTAATTATTGGCCTCTGTTATCAGGTGAGGGATAAAGGGCCAATGTGGCCCTCTTGTTTTCAGTAGTATATCACTAGTAACCGTGATGTTTAGCTCACCTGATTCATCAGGTGAGCTTTTAGGATCGTTGAATGTCTGGCGTCCGTCGTACGTCCACAATTAGCTTGTTTACACTCTAGCACCTTCATTTATTCACCGATCCTAATAATATTTTCAGTAAATGAGTATTACCAAAAGATCTTGGACAAGTTCGATTATGGGCGGAATCGGACCAGAACTTCAAGAGTTATTGGCCCTTGACTTAGAAAATTTGCTTTAATATTTTAGCTTGTTTACACTCTAGCGCCTTCATTTATTCACCGATCCTAATCATATTAACATTGAATGTGTATGAGCTGATGGTTTTGGACAAGAACAGTTACGGGTGGAATCGTACCACAACTTCAAGAGTTATGGGCCCTTGGATTAGAAAATTTGCTACGTTTTAGCTTACAAGTTTAACAGTATTATACCTTCATTGTTCGTTTTGATCTCAAAATCTATGTAAAAATGAGTTTTACAAGATGGAAACTATATTACCTGGTCATTAATTATTGGCCTTTGTTCTCAGGTGAGCGATAAAGGGCCAATGTGGCCATCTTGTTTCAATATTTCTGCTGAACTGTGTGAGAAATCATTTGAAAATTGCTTACTACATTATAAAGTTATAAGCTCCTTCTTTGTACGTTGATGTAAATACTATGTAATGACGTCATACAGTTTGTCCATATGAGAGGCTCCAAAGGGGTAATGAATTAGCACTAATTGATCAAGTAAAACTTGTAAGTAGTATCCATGATTTTGCGTTTCAACTCAAAATGCGTTCATTATTTTATCTTTAGAAGTCTTCTGAAACAATGCAAGTATATAATGATGGAGGGGTAATGGTACAAGCGAAAAGATATGTTCATCTTTTAAAACCTACTTATTTTCGTCTTTAAAATAGTAATTCCTGTAACAATGAGCCTCACTCATAGAAAGGGCAAAACCATATAGTATATATAAGTAATCACAAGCATTATACTTTATATTGTGGGGAGCTGTAATTTATTTAGCACTTATTTTACAGCTTTTGATTGTGTAACAGTGATTGCTAAATATAAAAATAGAAAATCTGAAAGTCCAATCTGTAAATACAGATTTAATTAGTGATTTCTGCGCATGCTCAAAGACATGTTTGTGATCCCCCACGTGCAGAATATTTCTGCATATAAGTTATGTTAGTAAACTCTACCTTTCAATCAGAGGATCTTTTACACCTCATAGTAAACAAATCACGGTTACTACTTGTTCACGGATACTACTCGCCAACCAGTAGAGGAAGGGGCCTTCTCTTTATATTTGGGGGAAAATAAGTTATTTATGAAGTATCTGAGTGTGAGTTGTGGAAAAGTAATTGTCAGGAAGTTTTACCGTCATATTGGTTTTGAGTCAGTCTGGCAAACATTTTTTTTAGCTCACAAAGTGACAAAGTGAGCTATTAGGATTGATCACTCACCGTCCGGCGTCGTGCATCGTCAAACTTTATGTTGTGACCACACTAGGGGCCACATTTTTGGCTTAATTTTAGCAAAACTGGGTCAGAATGTTAATATCAACAAAATTTGGACGAATTCGATATTGGGCCATTTAGGGTAAAAAACTAGGTCACCAGGGCCAAATAAGGGAAAATCTTGTGAACACTTTAGAAATCACTGTTTTTACTGGATGAAACTTTGTCAGAATGTTTATTTTAATAATATGTAGGTCAAGTTTGATAATGGGTAATTTCTGTATTAAAATTAGGTCACTAGGGCAAATTGTTGGAAAACCTTGTGAACACTCTAGAAGTCACTGTTTTGATTGGATGATCATGAAACCTTGTCAAATCATTTGTTTTAATGATATAACGGTCAAGTATAAATATGGGTCATCTGGGGTCAATAACTAGGTCACCAGGTCAAATCTTAGGAAAACTTTGTTAACACTGTAGATGTCACAGCTTTAATTGGATCTTCACCAAACCTTGTCAAAATGTTTGCCTCAATGATATGTGGGTCAAGGATGAACATGGGTCAGCCGGGTTCAAAAACTGGGTCACAAGGTCAAATCTTAGGTAAAAATCTTGTAAAAGCTCTAAATGTCATGGTTTTGATTGGATCTTGGCCAAACCTTGTCAGATTGTTCGTCTTAATGATATTAAGGACAAGTTCAAATATGGGTCACCTAGGGTAAAAAACCAGGTCACAAGGTCAAATCTTAGGAAAACCTTATTAACACTGTAGATGTCAAATTTTGATCGTATCTTCACCAAACCTAGTCAGACTGTTTGTCTTAATGATATGTAAGACAAATTCGAACATAGGTCGTCTGGGGTCAAAAACTAGGTCACCGGTTGAAAACAATGTTTTAATGAGTGAACAGTGATTGTCATGTGAGTGATATATATAGGGCCATCTTGGCCCTCTTGTTTGTATTTTATGCTGCTTGTACATGTACATACTTTACAGTGATTTTCTTTTTTAATTTTCAAAACTACCAGTGGCTTTCTGAAGGGGAAATTATAGTGCGATAAGTCAGAAAAGGGAGAAATATGAAGTAAAAACCATTCTATCTTTATTTTGTCATGGATTATTTTGCATTTTAAAGCCATTTTTGGTGATTTATTTTGTAATTGCTGTTTGTGGCCTTTTTAAATTTCTTTTCAATGGGAAATTTATTTATATAACTTCGGGGGGAAAATATAGCATTTTTATGGGAAAATGTAAGTTTATTGGACTAGGGGAAACAAGTCTGTATAAGGCTGTAAAATATACGAATAAAAATCACTGCTTAAGATGCTGTAAATGTGATTTAACCTGTTATTGTTCTATTTTAGATGGGAGGCAGTTAATGTGACAAGATGGCATGGAATCTAACAGATGATTCTTACATGAGAAATTCCAATAACCACACAGTTGGAGGACACAATTTTAGCATCAAATCATCGAAAGAGATTGAGATATTCAATGTCTTGTCTAAACTTAAACAGTTCAAGGATGAGCAGAAATTTTGTGATCTCATTGTTAGTGTTAGTGATGTGGAATTCCATGCACACAAAGCTGTTGTAGCTGCCTGGAGCCCAAATCTGGCTTGTTTGCTGGCTCAAGATGAGGATGCCACTGGTGTTGTGATTCATACAGATAATGTGAAAGCTGTAGACTGTTGTTTAGATTATTTGTACACTGGAGTTATCTCCCCTGATGACATCAGCGTGCATGCCCTGTTAGAACTTGGTCGCAGTCTACTGATAGATTCATTGGTTGATACTTGTGAAAGTTACCTGCAGAAAAATGTTGGCTTACAAAACTTTGTTTCAAAGTATTTTCTTAGCTTGAAGTTTAACTTGAAAGTATTAGAAGAAATCATAGTGGATTTTATTGAAACAAACATTGCAAACATCATCGAGCAACCAGGACTGTTAAGTCTGCAACCATCAGATTTCAAGTCATTTTTGACTGTAGGAAAGATGAAGGACTTAAAACAAGAAGCTAGGTTTTCTCTTATTATCAGCTGGGTTGGATTTGACATTCCTGGCCGAGACAAATTCTTGATGTATTTATTTGATCGTATTGACTGGACACATTCAGTGAATGATTTACTCATAAAGATTAGTTGTACTCAGAATATTTTTACAACCAACGAGTTCTGTTTGTTCCAGCTTCTTCATAGTCTAGTCACTGCTATGGGTCACCATCTTGGACCATTTATTACAACTTACCCACGGTTGTTTGCAATTTATTCTCACATGATTGAGGATCTGTCTCATCCAGAAGCTTTTAGTGTTGCTGGTCAGTTTCACAAGGAGCTTGAACTACTTTCAGTCAGTCCTATACATAAACGGTCATCAACTGAAATGCATAAAGAACTTAAAGAAGTTGCCGTGAACACTGAGTTTGAATATGATTTATCTGCATTCCAAACTATCATTCCATTAGAAAATGCAGAAAGTACATCCGAAACATACTTGTCTATGGACACCAATGAAGACAGAGGTGCTAAAGATGTAGATGTTAGTAAAGACCGTGAAACTATTCTTACAGAAGCATCCAAAGTTGAAATTGATGGGAAAAATGGTGTAGAGGATTCAGCATCTGAAACAACTCAACCCAATTCCACGCATAGACGCAAAAGTTTACCCAGAAAGTTACCACAGAAAAATAACAGCAAGGAACCCAAAGAAAAGAAAAGAAAACCCAGAAAGCAAACAACGAAGGAAAACAATATAGTTGAATCTAATGAACTAACTGAAGACAATCAACAGAAAAATGCCTCAGATGAGCTGTTAGATACTAGTCATACAGAGAAAGATGAGACCATGGATTATGTGTTAATGAGTAATATGACCGATGCTTCAGCTGACGATCACAAAACAGATGGAACTGAAAAAATTGCCAGTACAATCGAGACAGAAGTTCCAGATGATAAGAAAAACAATTCAACTGAAAAGAAACCAAAAACCAAGATAAAGCTTACATTTAAAAGGGGAACACAGCCTTCACTCAATAAAACCAAGTCTAAGTCTAAGATTGCAGTTACTCAAAAACTTACCCGCCCCCCTCCCGTATCAAAGTCTAGTCGCCCAAGAGTGCATTGTACTTATGAAAATTGTGACTTCTCTGCTAAATTGCCACATGTGCTTGAAAAACATATTGAGCGTGTTCATCTGATAAATGTAAGCTTAAGTTGCTGGAAGTGCGATTTCAAAGCGACAGAAATGAGAGATCTGTGTCAACACCTGAAAGAACACTTCCCAAAATCACCATTTTGTTGTGATTATGAAGACTGTAGTGTGAAGTTTTTACGCATAGGATTATTGGTTCGACATCACATGTCACACATGAAAGAGAAACCGTACCAGTGTGATTACTGTATGAAATCATTCGCTACCTATAATCAACTGAGTTGTCACAAGAAATTACATTCAGGTAATTTAGTATTTCACACCTGAAACTAATCAGATTTTGTTTGTTTGAAACATGATCTCAATGAGTTCCTTTGTATTTTAATTTGTTTACTTGAAAATTCTAATTCATTATTGAACAAGGAGAATTTAACTTGTCTAATTGACAAACACTGATTAATTTTGAAGAACTTTTCTGTTCTGTAAATGCATGTATTGATTGTTTACGGTTTATATAATACGAACAGGTTGAATATTGGATAGAATTGCCAGGTTGTTTTTTATCATCATGTATTAATTTGTCTTGTGTAGCAGAATCAAGCTACATTTGTAATAGTAATATAATTCTTCATTAGAGTTGTTTAATGAATCATGTGATTTATTGCTCAAAATAATATCATGAACACCTGTGTCACTTTGTGATAGATTGCTTTACATACATGACTGACAAACTTCTCCTGGAAATTCTTTAATGAATATTTTGTTGAAATTTTAGACCTAGTTTAGTAATACAATGTACCGGTAATTGCAATGATTCCATAAAAGAGAAATACTGTATACGTTAATATTTCCGCGTGTCGAAAATTTAGCGAATTTGAAATTCTGGACATTTCGCGTGTGGAAATGTTAGCGAAATTCCATCTGGTAATTTGCGTATTCATAGTATGTTGTAAAAATCACAATCAGAAGTATGTTGTGCATTAAAAACTATTTATTCATGCGTAAAATACCCAATCCCGTGTACAATGAACAATTATAAGCATGTTTAACAAACAATGCATACGTTTGAAGTAAACATAAGCAAACTGTAAGTCACTAAGTGTGAAATTGTAAAGGTAGTGAAATATTTTCATAGCTTAGCGTGTTCGTTTTCAACAAAATTAAGTAAGTATAATTATGCAGAATTGAACATTTAAACTCATTAAAACATTTTTACCTTCTTGTAGGTTCAACAAAAACGTGCTGGCCATATTTGACGTTTTTATAGATGTAGTAGCCTACGTCATAATAGTAAATTGTAACTTGTTATTTTAATACAAGAACAATGAGAAATAAAATCATTTATTTCTTAATATCAATGCTTGAATAAAAGATTCTGTTTTCACTTAACTCTAGTTGTGCAGTTAAATAAATGTTGTAATGATCATAATCGGCCCGGTAATCATGGTCTACCTATTCTGCCCGCAATCGGCGGATATTTAGGCGAGGTGAAATATTAGCAAATTTTGTCCATTCGCGAAATTCGCTAACATTTCCATGTCGCTAACTTAACCACTTATACAGTAAACAAAATCTTGTCATCAGCCATTCTAGTTTCTACTTCAGCTGTTGCTGTATTCATTTTTTTAAATGAGAAAGTGACAAGTTGATACTAAGTTGATACTAGCAGTTCTTTCTCTCAGAAAATAAGCTACATTTTCCCAAAAGAAATAAGCCACTTTCCTGTAAGTTTTCCAATTTTACCAATGCCTGGCATCTTCCCCTTTTCCTAAAAAAACTGATATTGTATATATTAATAGGAAGAACTCATTTCAGGTCCACAGTTTGAGTGTGATGTATGCTGCAGGAAGTTTGGTACTAAAGGTGTAATGCAGCAACATAGAGCCATACATTTTGACAATAAACCGTATCTTTGTGATCTCTGTGGATTTTCTACAAAACATCAATCTCATCTCATCTCCCATAGAAAAATTCATACTGGTAAGTTATACATGTATTATACTGTTTTTTATACAGTCAAATCCTCTGAAGGCCACTCTTGGGAAAGACATAATAAAATTATGGCCTTTATTCAATAATTATTACAAATGTATTATTGACAGGTGGTCTTTATTTGGAAATAATTTTGTTCTAAATAATCAATGATGGTTTTATTCACAGGATGGCCTCTATTTAGAGATGGCTGCTAATGCAGGTTTAACTGTAATTATAAGGATATATTTCAGAAACAGGGCCCGAAATTAACAGCAGAGAACTTGCAAATTGCTAGTGAAAATTAGATTTTGCTAGTTCATTTTACAACCACTAGCATTCTTTTGTGAGTAGAAAGTTCTGAAAGTGTCATAATAACTATATTTTTATGCAATACAATCACATATACATAAAATACAACCTATGTTATTGTAACATAAATAATTTAAAAGATAAACGTGAAAAAATTGCTGGTGGATTTCAAATTTTGGCAGTTGAAATTTTGTGTACTAACAGAAAATTGCTAGTGGCAGAAAAAGTTAAATCTGAGCCTTGCAGAAGTGTTCATTTTTTTGTGAGTCATTTATAAAATTCATTACCTTAGTGTAATATTTAATTAACTGTTTTCCTGCTAAGCTCTGGTCAAGTTTTCAAGTTATGTGTCAAGCCTTCAGTCAGCCTGACTTGACTCTGAACGCTGTAATACTCACCCTGTTAGTGTACTTTAGCAGTCTTCTCGTATTAAGCACTGGACCTTGGACCGAGTCCACTAAAATGGCTATAGGTCTGGAACAGTAAATTTGAAAAGGTCAGTGGTCAGGGGTGTGATTCTTCCTCCTTTCAGCTGATTTCCTCTTTTTTGTCTTAAAATCTTTGAAACAAAAGGGTCCAGATTCAGTCTGACATATTCAAAAATGATGTTTTTGCAAGAGTAAGGGGGTGGGGGTAGGGTATTTCAGCTTTTTTGCTCTTGGAGTAATCACACCCCTGGTGGTTCGACGGTCCAGTAAAATTTTCAGTGACAATTTTACCATTTTTCAGAACAAAAAATGAACTGTTTAAATCACTCTTGAAAAATATGACATATCTAGCCAAATTATATAAAATTTTGTGTATTCTCATTTTGGTCCGCTAAAAGTTCATGTGGTCCAGTTAAGTTTGCATTTCCAGTGTTTAAAAAAGTTTTTCGGGAAGACTCTAAGTTAGGTTGGATTTAATATAAGCCTGGACTGGGTATTAAACTTGAGTCATTAAAACATTGTGATCTACATGTAACTTATTAACCTATACATGATGTGCCATTGTTGTCCATTAAGAATATACAGTCTGTAGTTTGATCTGTTGGATTACTATTAATTCATTTCAATTAGTGTAACTTATCATAACTTTATAATGAAATTATATTCCTTTATTTATTAAGTTTAGTAGCCTATGTTTATCTTGGTTTACTAAAAGCACTTGATAATCGTTCAATTCAGTTTGAATCTGAATAAAGTTTTTGGATTTCTACAAGTATTGGTTTTAATTCTACTGTATTTGCAACTATTCAAACTGAATTTTCAATTTCCTCTGAATAAGATGAATTGATATAAACTAATCTTGCAGAGTTAATAATTTACATTGTTGATTTCTTGTTATTGATTTAAATATATGTGCATAATACTTGATGTAACATGTGTAAGATCGTTATTATGTTATATCAGTAGGAAATGAAACTATTTAGTCAATTGACTGAATTCCTGTCATGTACGAATGCCTTTAACTATATCAATTATGTACATTTTTAGCTCACCAGAGCACGAATGTGCTCAGGGTGAGCTTTTGTGATCGCCCTGCGTCCATCGTGCGTCGTTACGATTTCGTGGCGTCCATGTTTACTTAAAACAACATCTCCTCCTACACCGCTATGCCGATTGCAACCAAACTTTGCTGGAATGATCCTTGGGTGGTCCCCTTCAAAGTTGTTCAAAAAATTAAATTTCATTAAAAATTCTGGTTGCTATGGCAACAAATAGAGAAAACTTAAAAAATCTTCTTGTCTGAAACCACAGGGCCTAGAGCTGAGATATTTGGTATGTAGCATTGTCTAATGGAACTCTACAAAGTTTGTTCAAATTATTACCCTGGGGTCAAAATTGGCTCCGCCCCGGGGGTAACTTGATTTTACATAGACTTATATAGGAAATTTAAAAAATCTTCTTGTCAAAAACTACAATGCCTAGAGCTTTGATATTTGGTGTGTAGCATAGTCTAGTGGACCTCTACCAAGTTTGTTCAAATTATTGCCCTAGGGTCAAAATTGGTCCCGCCCCGGGGGTCACTTGATTTATATAGACTTATATAGGAAAATTAAAAAAATCTTCTTCTCCGAAACCACAAGGCCTAGAGCTAAGATATTTGGTATGTAGCATTATCTAGTGGACCTCTACCAAGTTTGTTCAAATTATTGCCCTAGGGTCAAAATTGGCTCTGCCCTGGGGTTTATTCTTTTTTATATAGGAAAATTTAAAAAATCTTCTTCTCCGAAACCACAAGGCCTAGAGCTAAGATATTTGGTATGTAGCATTGTCTAGTGGACCTCTACCAAGTTTGTTCAAATTATTACCCTGGGGTCAAAATTGGCTCCGCCCCGGGGGTAACTTGATTTTACATAGACTTATATAGGAAATTTAAAAAATCTTCTTGTCAAAAACTACAATGCCTAGAGCTTTGATATTTGGTGTGTAGCATAGTCTAGTGGACCTCTACCAAGTTTGTTCAAATTATTGCCCTAGGGTCAAAATTGGCCCCGCCCCGGGGGTCACTTGATTTATATAGACTTATATAGGAAAATTAAAAAAATCTTCTTCTCCGAAACCACAAGGCCTAGAGCTAAGATATTTGGTATGTAGCATTATCTAGTGGACCTCTACCAAGTTCGTTCAAATTATTGCCCTAGGGTCAAAATTGGCTCTGCCCTGGGGTTTATTCTTTTTTATATAGGAAAATTTAAAAAATCTTCTTCTCCGAAACCACAAGGCCTAGAGCTAAGATATTTGGTATGTAGCATTGTCTAGTGGACCTCTACCAAGTTTGTTCAAATTATTGCCCTAGGGTCAATATTGGCCCCGCCCCGGGGGTCACTTGATTTATATAGACTTATATAGGAAAATTTAAAAAATCTTCTTCTCCGAAACCACAAGGCCTAGAGCTAAGATATTTGGTATGTAGCATTATCTAGTGGACCTCTACCAAATTTGTTCAAATTATTGCCCTAGGGTCAAAATTGGCTCTGCCCAGGGGTTTATTCTATTTTATATAGGAAAATTAAAAAAATCTTCTTCTCCGAAACCACAAGGCCTAGAGCTAAGATATTTGGTATGTAGCATTGTCTAGTGGACCTCTACCAAGTTTGTTCAAATTATTGCCCTAGGGTCAAAATTGGCTCTGCCCTGGGGTTTATTCTTTTTTATATAGGAAAATTTAAAAAATCTTCTTCTCCGAAACCACAAGGCCTAGAGCTAAGATATTTGGTATGTAGCATTGTCTAGTGGACCTCTACCAAGTTTGTTCAAATTATTACCCTGGGGTCAAAATTGGCTCCGCCCCGGGGGTAACTTGATTTTACATAGACTTATATAGGAAATTTAAAAAATCTTCTTGTCAAAAACTACAATGCCTAGAGCTTTGATATTTGGTGTGTAGCATAGTCTAGTGGACCTCTACCAAGTTCGTTCAAATTATTGCCCTAGGGTCAAAATTGGCTCTGCCCTGGGGTTTATTCTTTTTTATATAGGAAAATTTAAAAAATCTTCTTCTCCGAAACCACAAGGCCTAGAGCTAAGATATTTGGTATGTAGCATTGTCTAGTGGACCTCTACCAAGTTTGTTCAAATTATTGCCCTAGGGTCAATATTGGCCCCGCCCCGGGGGTCACTTGATTTATATAGACTTATATAGGAAAATTTAAAAAATCTTCTTCTCCGAAACCACAAGGCCTAGAGCTAAGATATTTGGTATGTAGCATTATCTAGTGGACCTCTACCAAATTTGTTCAAATTATTGCCCTAGGGTCAAAATTGGCTCTGCCCAGGGGTTTATTCTATTTTATATAGGAAAATTAAAAAAATCTTCTTCTCCGAAACCACAAGGCCTAGAGCTAAGATATTTGGTATGTAGCATTGTCTAGTGGACCTCTACCAAGTTTGTTCAAATTATTGCCCTAGGGTCAAAATTGGCACCGCCCCGGGGGTCACTTGATTTATATAGACTTATATAGGAAAATTAAAAAAATCTTCTTCTCCGAAACCACAAGGCCTAGAGCTAAGATATTTGGTATGTAGCATTATCTAGTGGACCTCTACCAAGTTTGTTCAAATTATTGCCCTAGGGTCAAAATTGGCTCTGCCCTGGGGTTTATTCTATTTTATATAGGAAAATTTAAAAAATCTTCTTCTCCGAAACCACAAGGCCTAGAGCTAAGATATTTGGTATGTAGCATTGTCAAGTGGACCTCTACCAAGTTTGTTCAAATTATTACCCTAGGGTCAAAATTGGCCCCGCCCCGGGGGTCACTTGATTTATATAGACTTATATAGGAAAATTAAAAAAATCTTCTTCTCCGAAACCACAAGGCCTAGAGCTAAGATATTTGGTATGTAGCATTATCTAGTGGACCTCTACCAAGTTTGTTCAAATTATTGCCCTAGGGTCAAAATTGGCTCTGCCCTGGGGTTTATTCTATTTTATATAGGAAAATTTAAAAAATCTTCTTCTCCGAAACCACAAGGCCTAGAGCTAAGATATTTGGTATGTAGCATTGTCTAGTGGACCTCTACCAAGTTTGTTCAAATTATTGCCCTAGGGTCAAAATTGGCCCCGCCCCGGTGGTCACTTGATTTATATAGACTTATATAGGAAAATTTAAAAAATCTTCTTCTCCGAAACCGCAAGGCCTAGAGCTTAGATATTTTGTATGTGGCATTGTCTAGTGGACCTCTACCAAGTTTGTTCAAATTATGGCCCCGGGGTCAAAATTAGCCCTGCCCTGGGGTTTAATCTATTTTATATAGGAACATTTTAAAAAATCTTCTTCTCCGAAACCACAAGATATTTGGTATGTAGCTTTGTCTAATGGACCTCCTTTAAATCTGTTCATATAATGGCCATGGGATAAAAAACGGCCCAGATCCGTCACTTGATCTTACTTAGACTTGTATAGAAAACTTCAACAATGTTAATCTCCAAATGACCTTTTCTCCTGGTGAGCATTTATAGGGCCATCATGGCCCTCTTGTTTACTCTTTCTGTTCTTTTTATGCCCCCGTATCGATAGATCGGGGGCATATTGTTTTTGGCCTCTCTGTTTGTCTGTTTGTACCAAACTTTAACCTTGCCTATAAAATCAAAACGCCTGCACCTACATCCATCAAACTTCTCATGACAACCTCTACAGGACCTGTGCATTTTCAGGTCAGTAGGTCAAAGGTCAAGGTCACAGGGTCATTGTGTTTAAAATAGGATACTACTCCTACATTTTTCATGGGATTTTGACGAAACTGTCAGACTTGTTGTTACCAAGAACCACCACACATATATTCCGGGTTTTGTGATTCGATCATTTTTGACGGAATTATGGCCCTTTGTTTTTTTGTGTTATTGTAACAGCGAAATACTCTTTGTTTCCTTGTTTTCTCAAAGGATTTTGATAAAACTTTCATGGAACTGTTGTTATTGAGATAACCAATGCATGTTGTAGAGGTTTTATGATTCGATAAATTTTGACGGAATTATGGCCCTTTGTTTATTTTGTGCATTATATGTAATATATAGAGAAATCATTTCTTTTAGGATACTACTCCTACATTTTTCATGGGATTTTGATGAAACTTTCACAGACTTGTTGTTACCAAGAACCCCCACACATATATTCCGGTTTTGTGATTCGATCATTTTTTATGGAATTATGGCCCTTTGTTTATTTTGTGCAAATGTAATATATAGAGAAATACTCTATTGTTTGCAACTACTTCTGTATTTCTCAAGGGATTTTTACCAAACTTTGATAGAACTATTGTCACCATGTTCACCAGCACATATTGTTAGGGTTTTGTGATTCAATCATTTTTAGCAGATTTACGGCCATCTTGTTATTTTTTATTCTTGACTCCCTTTTTAAGTACAGACAAACCTGTGTTAGCAGGCACCTCTGAATAAAGGCCAACCTGAGAATTTTATAAAGGCCATTCTATTAAAAAACATATTTGAATATTTTGAACAAAATGACCTCTGAATAAAGGCCACCTGTCAATAAAGGTCACATCATGTCTTTCCATAAATGGCCTTTGTTCACAGGTTTGACTACATGTGTGATGATATTGAGAGAATCGTAAATTGGTGAAATTGAAGAAAATGATAATTATTTTTGATGAGTTCTAATAAGTAATATGCAGCGTCTACTAGGAATTGATAGAATTTTTCTATCATTTTTGTTTTACAAGCAAAATTTATGATACTCGAATATCAAAAGAAGTTTACAAAGACAGCATAAGTACTGTAATTTCCCTAGTAGCATTTAACTGATTTTTGCCAGTTGTTAAAATATATACTCAAGTACTTGGTATTTATTGTTACGGTAATGTTCCATCTCTGTGCTTGATTCATGTAGCCTAGGTGTGTACTAAAACTGGCATTTATTATATTTACTAGAAATATAGACTGGGTTATTACCTGGTAACCATTTTGAATTACTGTGTAAATATATGAGGAAATTTCTATGAAAATAAGCTAAAACTTTAAATTCTAAACGCTGCAGAACTCTGCCTTTCATCTACAGTAAGTGAGTAACAGCGAAATTGAACTAGATTTATTGTGGCAATAACTGTATCTATGTGTTTAAGTATTTTATAATTCATTTCTCAATAAAAATGATGTAACCTTAATTTGCCTTTACACACAGTTAATTTAGCTGTATTGTAAATACGGCATTCCTCTCTAGATATGTATAAATATATATTGGTTTGAACTGGGAATTAAATCTATATTATGTATAATTGACCTTAATTTTTTTTTTCATAAAATGTTATTTGTGAAGTAATTAATGTGTACTACGGGTATTTACATGTATGAATATGTATGCATATTATTACAGGTGATGTTAAACGATGTACATTCCCTAACTGTAATTATTCCACACCTAAGGCAGGTCACATGACACAACATATGAACTCTCATCTTAATATTCGCAATCATATATGTCAGGTAAGTCAGCTGTTCTTAGCTCACCTGGCACAGAGTGCCAAGGTGAGTTTTTAGGATTAAGCTTTGTCCGTCGTCCGTCGTCAACAATTTCTTTAAACAGCATCTCCTCCTAAACCACTGGATCAATTTCAACAAAACTTCACAGGTATGTTCCTTGCTTGAAGCTCTACCAAAATTGTTCAAAGAATTCCATTTCAAGCAGAACTCTGGTTGCTATAGCAACCGGAAGGATTTCTTTTGAAAATCTTTAAAAATCTTCTTCTCAAAATCCAGAGGACCTAGAGCTTTGATATTTGGTTTGAAGCATTGCCTAGTAGACCTCTACTAAGATTGTTCAAATTATTGCCCTATGGTCAAAATTGCCCCCACCCCGGGTGGTCACTTGATTTATATAGACTTACATAGGAAAATTGAAAAAATCTTCTTGTTCAAAACCACAAGGCCCAGAGCTTCGATATTTTGTATGTGGCATTGTCGAGTGGACCTGTACCAAGTTTGTTCAAATTATGGCCCGGTGTAGCAGTCTATTTTTTCCCCCGGCCAGTTTTTCCCTGGGGAAATATTGGCATAGGCCTTTTTTCCCGCGGAAAGATTGGCCTAGGCCGTTTCTCCCCCCCTGGGCAACTTTTTCCCCCCTAATAATAACATTGCATTATGACTCTAGGCCATTTCTTCAGAAATACTATACATTATTGGCTAATTTTTACCCTCTTGGCCAATTTTTCCCCTAATTTAAATTCTGCAATAAAGCTAACCATTATATTAATTGGTTACATTTTTGGTCACTTTTTCCACTCTTGGCAACTCAGAAATATGAACATAAAGACATAAGTATAAACCCAAAAATATGAACATAAAGACATAAGTATAAACTCATAAATATGAACCTTCAGAGTATAAACTCAGAAGTACGTACTATATGAACAAATATGAAATTACAGAAGTAAGTATAAGCTCATAAATATGAACATTCGGAAGCAATTATAAACTCAGAAATATGAACTTACAGACATAAGTATTAACTTATAAATATGAACATTCGGAAGCAATTATAAACTCAGAAATATGAACTTACAGACATAAGTATAAACTTATAAATATGAACATTCAGAAGTAAGTATCAACTTAGAAAAATTAGCGTACAGAAGTAAATACATACACAGAAAAATGAACATACGGAAGTAAATATAAACTCAGAAATTTGTACATACTTAAGTAAATACATACTCAGAAATTTGAACATAAAGATGTAAATATAAGTTCAGAAATATGAAGATACAAAAGTAAATATGAATTCAGAAATATGAACATACAGAATTTAAATGTAAATTCAAGACTAAGTATAAACTGAGAAATATGAACAATCAGACGTTAAGCGAAAGATGTAGATATACAAATGAAAAAATCAGGGGGGAAAAAGTGGCCTAGAGGGGGAAGAAATGGCCTAGGCCACTTTTTCCCCGGGGAAAAAAAAGGCCTAGGCCAATTTTTCTCCGGGGAAAAAGTGGCCAGGGGGGAAAGAATGGCCTGTTACACCGAGGTCAAAATTGGCCCCACCCCAGGGTTAACTCTATTTTATATAGGAAAATTTGAAAAATCTTCTGAAAAACCAGACGACCTAGACCTTTGATATTTGGTGTGTATCATTACCTAGTGGACCTCTACCAAGTTTGTTCAAATTATTGCCCTAAGGTCAAAATTGGTCCCGCCCCAGGGGTCACTTGATTTATATAGACTTACAACTGTATATAGGAAAATTGAAAAATCTTCTTGTTCATAACCACAAGGCCTAGAGCTTCAATATTTTGTATGTGTCATTGCCTAGTGGACTTCTACGAAGTTTGTTCAAATTGTGGCCCCATTTTCAATAACACCCCAATCTTAAGTTTGAGTGTTATAATTTACTGATCCTCATGTTAAATGAGTATTACCTACCTGTAGCATTAGGAATTAATTTTATTAAAAATCCCATGTAAGTTACTGGTAATAATACATAGCTGTGTAAGTTACTGATAATAGACATTTGCCGTTTAAGACGGTGACGGTGGTGGACATCGGATTTGGGATTAAATTCAGGGGTCATCTCAAAATCATTGATACATACTCTTGTATAGGGCAAGTGTTACTAATTATTGTGTTTGCATGTCAACTCAAAAACATGTTTATTTTACAATTTTATTCATTTTCATAAGAACTAGAACTAAACCAAGTATACGCATCAATTTCGGTACTTTTTGTAATGAATATGTTATACGACTCTTGGTTGTCGCGAATTAATTCTGCGTGAGGGCGTTTCTGCTGTCGCCTGCGTCTACCAGGTACCTGTCTTCTACGTGACTCTTTCCCGTCACTGGCATCAGGCGACTTTGCATTTTCAAGTAACTCCTAAATTGGTACATACTCAAAAGCTCTAAGCTGATTCTATGAGAATGTAATCGTAAACAGAAATGCACATTCATGAACAAAACTACTTATGTCTGTATTTGTCATATTGTTAAAATCAAAATTTGTTAATATGCTCAGCGGTTTGGTTTAATGCGCCACAAAGGAACTGAGCTTTTCCTACTTGGAGACAAAATAGGGAAACTTAACATGATACCCATGACTAAACTTACACATGATGCTCTGTGTATTCGCTAGTGCTGAGCGGTGGTTTATTGAAGGTACATGTAGATCTACTGTTTAGCTGTTCGCATTTGATGTCTGTGGAAATAATAGACATGTGACTTCGTATGCAGTTAGATTTATTGGTCTAATGAATAGTATGTACATGCGAATTATTTGCCAGTGTTAAAAAACTATCCTCAGTCGAAAGGTATTGCAGTGTGTGGAGGCAAAAAAGTCGTGGAAGATTTTACGAACTTGAAACAGGCATAGATTTTCAAGCTAAATATCTAAAACGCACTTGATCCGAGGTACATAATAACCCACACGAGCATTCAAACATTTTGCGTACACACCATTATTGGTCAAGCTACGCCCCTGGAAAGTTCCGAAAATTAAACAGATATATTCGACAGTATCGTGTTTGTGTTGAGCTCAAGTGTTATAAATCAGTAGGATCAATATGGAGACATCGTCGGGAAGTGTTATCACGTGTAGTAAATATTTGCCGGATAGTGTGTGCTGGAAAAAAAGCAAATCGGTTTAATTCTGTAAATATGACTTGATATTAAAATAACATGCATGTACTCCAATGTGATTCATTTTCATTATAAATGTGAGACAAACCCTTTAATTTAATCCGAAGTTCGTCACCGTCACCGTCTTAAATCGCAAAATTGAACATCATGAAGATAAAGTATTAACTCACATTATAACCAAATGATATATCTGTTTGTGTTTGGATTAGATGATGAATGCATCATGTACAATGTACATACACATGTAATTTATTATTTTATAATTCAGGTTTGTGGAAAGTCATTTGTTGTGAGAAGTAAACTACTTCGCCATGAAAGAATTCATCTAAAGGAGAAGTTATTTAAGTGTAAACAATGTGAATATCAGACGTCTCGTACGGACCGCATGAAACTACACATCGAAAGTCACGGTATTAAGCTAAAGAGGAAAAACAAAAACAACATGAACACCGGTTTTGAATATGACAGTGAACCAGAGATTGATTTTCATCAGCTTTACGAAAAAGTGCAGCCTGAGGATGACTCTGGTTTACCTACACAAGTGTCATTAAGCTCAACGAACCAGATGTCTAATATACCATACCTGTCAATTTCAGAAATCAAACCTATGGATGTTATCAGTTTCGCAGCATCTTCGTCTATGATCATGGATAATTATAATGCTACACGTTTATCAATTGATCATTTGAATCCCGCTACTGTGGCATGTATTGATGACATGCAAGCAGCGGCCACTTATCAGCAGAATTTTGAACGAATACAAACAACAGCGTTCGATCAGTTGTAACAATTAGTATTGTGTCATGTATATTTGTGACAATGTCCCTCATATTAAGGTCTTCTCAGCCTAATGCCCAAATTTTGGAAATATTTATCAATTTTATAGGTTTCCATGATAGAAAATGATTTACTGTAAGATTTTTCAAAAACAATTATAATCCTTTGAGTAATTGGCCCTTTAAATTTGCATAGAAATCTATGGGAGTAGCCCATTCTTCAAGGACTAAAGAAAAAAGAACATCCATTACAATGAAAACTCATGGTAAAAAGATACTATAGCACATTATCAATTTCATTTGGTAAAGAAAAATATATGTCACCATGCAATATCTACAGAAATTAATATTTTCTATTTTTCAACAAGGGCAACAACTCTTGCAATTTTAAATGTTGTAATTTGAAATATCTATGGTAACTATCATAGAAATAATGATAATTGGGCTATACTCTTTTTGTAATAATAACATTTCTGTGTAGCATGATTAAGAAGATATGTCAGAAAAGTACAGTATTAGGCTGGAAAGACCTTAAACCATTGCCTTTGTCATGAACGACTTAAATGCACTAAGTGACTTAGCAGGATCAGCTTTAAAACAAGTGTTTAAGGGGTCTGATTAAATTACACTAATTGTCTCAAAACATATTTAGAGAAATTTACCCTCCCCTTTATGCCAAAATGCTATTTCGAGGATATCTCAATATTTTTATTATACCGGTATAAGTGTGTTAGTTTTGTCTGTTAATTACTATGTCTGACCTTTTTAATCTAATTTTATGTTTATTGATGTTTTTTAATGTTAATTAGAAATAAGAAGGGATTTGAGTTCTAGTCAAATTAAAGTAATCTGGTTTAAAACACCAGTTTGTTTTCTTAATATATTTGGGATATTATTTACAATGAAAGCAGCTAAATCATATTTGTTGTTGTGTTTGTAAATTTTTTTTTTACTTCAAATCAAGTTGAGTTTTTATTCTATGAATTTATTATGTTTTGAAATAAGAAATTATCTGTTATTAAAATAAATCATCACTTAAGCAGTAAAACATGTAGCGGCAAGCTCAATAATTGTGACCTTTTTTAGGATCGTTGAATGTCCGGCGTCCGTCCACAATTAGTTTGTTTACACTCTAGCAACCGCAGCTCTTAACAAATCTTGATTAAACTTGCTCACAATGTATATGGCCACAATGTCTCGGCTAAGTTCGATTATGGGCAAAATCGGAAAATAACTTCTAGAGTTATGGGCCCTTGAATTACAAAATTTGCTACATTTAGCTTGTTTACACTCTAGCGCCTTCATTTATTCACCAATCCTAATCATATTTTCAGTAAATGTGTATAACCAAAAGATCTTGGCCAAGTGCGATTATGGGCAAAATCGGATCAGAACTTCAAGAGTTATGTGCCCTTGACTTTGAAAATTTGCTATATTTTAGCTTGTTTACACTCTAGAACCTTCATTTATTCACCGATCCTAATAATATTTTCAGTAAATAAGTATATCCAAAAGATCTTGGACAAGTTCGATTATGGGTGGAATCAAACCACATCTTCAAGAGTTATTGGCCCTTGACTTAGACAATTTGCTATATTTTAGCTTGTTTACACTCTAGCGCCTTCATTTATTCACCGATCCTAATCATATTTACAATGAATGTGTATGACCTTATGGTTTCAGACAAGTTCAGTTATGGGTGGAATCGGACCACAACTTTAAGAGTTATGGGCCCTTGGATTAGAAAATTTGCTACGTTTTAGCTTACAAGTTTAACAGTATCATACCTTCATTGTTGGTTTTGATCTCAAAATCTACGTAAAAATGAGTTTTACTAGATGGAAACTATATTACCTGGTCATTAATTATTGGCCTTTGTTCTCAGGTGAGCGATAAAGGGCCAATGTTGCCCTCTTGTTATAAAGCTACCAGGTTTTTTTTTCTTCTATAACTGAGACCAAAATTCAGTAACTTCATAATGGCAAAAAGGCTCTTTTCCCAATATTGGGAAAGAAATTCCCAAAAATGCAATGCTATTCTAACTTGGTTGTCTAACAACCAAATTTGGCCAAATGTTGCGCTTGAATTTCACTAAATGAAAGGCTAAGGCCCCGTACCAAATTTTTGGAAAAAAGCCCCGGCTACTTGTATCCCAATTACATTCCATTATTTCCTTAATTGGACTGGATAAGTCAACCACCTCAATTTTGATATAAATTTATCTAACTTAAGGTATCTGGCTTGGATGTCAGGTCAAATCAAGTTTCACCAATTTATAGATTTAAAAACTAAACCATAATTATACACTTAAATAAAACCCACTGTATAATGTGCATTGCTAGTAATTTGAATTAAATATTACATTTGATTGGTCTTCTATAAACCAATATCGCACATAATTTACACATTTTTGAACAACGATAACTACTCTGTATATAGGAATATATTATAACAAATAGTCTTAAAATCACTATAAATATATAATATAATGTGGGGAACCGTGTTTCAGTTTTTAGCTCACATGTCACAAAGTGACAAAGTGAGCTATTAGGATCACTCTCCGTCCGACGTCCGGCTTCGTGCTTGTTGTGACCACACTAGGGGCCACATTTTTGGCTCAATTTTAGCAAAACTGGGTCAGAACGTTAATATCAACAAAATCTCGGACGAGTTCGATATTGGGCCATTTTGGGTAAAAAACTAGGTCACCAGGGCCAAATAAGGGAAAACCTTGTGAACACTTCAGAAATCACTGTTTTGACTTTATCTTCATGAAACTTTGTCAGAATGTTTATTTTAATAATATGTAGGTCAAGTTTGATAATGGGTCATTTCTGTAGTAAAATTAGGTCACTAGGGCAAATTGCTGGAAAACCTTGTGAACACTCTAGAAGTCAATGTTTTGATTGGATGATCATGAAACCTTGTCAGAATGTTTATCTTCATAATATCTTCGACGAGTTCGAACATGGGTCATCTTGGGTCAAAAACTAGGTTGCTAGGTCAAATCTTATGAAAAACCATGTTAACACTGTAGATTTCACAGTTATTATTGGATCTTCACCAAACTTTGTCAAATCGTTTGTTTTAATGATATAACGGTCAAGTATAAATATGGGGCATCTGGGGTCAATAACTAGGTCACCAGGTCAAATCTTAGGAAAACTTTGTTAACACTGTAGATGTCACAGTTTTAATTGGATCTTCACCAAACCTTGTCAAAATGTTTGCCTCAATGATATGTGGGTAAAGGATGAACATGGGTCAGCCGGGTTCAAAAACTGGGTCACAAGGTCAAATCTTAGGTAAAAATCTTGTAAAAGCTCTAAATGTCATGGTTTTGATTGGATCTTGGCCAAACCTTGTCAGATTGTTTGTCTTAATGATATTAAGGACAAGTTTAAATATGGGTCACCTAGGGTCAAAAACCAGGTCACAAGGTCAAATCTTAGGAAAACACTGTAGATGTCAAATTTTGATCGTATCTTCACCAAACCTAGTCAGACTGTTGTCTTAATGATATGTAAGACAAATTCGAACATAGGTCGTCTGGGGTCAAAAACTAGGTCACCGGTTCAAAACAATGTTTTAATGAGTGAACAGTGATTGTCATGTGAGCGATATAGGGCCATCTTGGCCCTCTTGTTTGATAACATCCTCCGTTCGTTAGAAACTTGACTTTAAAGAAATTCCGTACCCATAACCCCGCTGTTTATTATGTAATACGCCATAGATAAAAAATGAAAACAAGTATCAAAGTTCTGAGGCACGGTTCCCTAGATTAACATTTCCGCTACAAAATACTGAAATCCGTCATCAAATAAGACCGCAATGTTAATTCGAAAATGACACCTACTGTGTTTTTAGCTCACCAGAGCACGAATGTGCTCAGGGTGAGCTTTTGTGATCGCCCTGCGTCCATCGTGTGTCGTTCGTCGTGAAGTGGCGTCCATATTTACTTAAAACAACATCTCCTCCTACACCGCTATTCCGATTGCAACCAAACTTTGCTGAAATGATCCTTGGGTGGTCCCCTTTCAAAGTTGTTCAAAAAATTAAATTTCATTAAAAACTCTTGTTGCTATGGCAACAAATAGAACAAACTTTAAAAATCTTCTTGTCCGAAACCACAGGGCCTGGAGCTGAGATATTTGGTATGTAGCATTGTCTAATGGAATTCTACAAAGTTTGTTCAAATTATTCCCCTGGGGTCAAAATTGACTCCGCCCCGGGGGTAACTTGATTTTACATAGACTTATATAGGAAATTTAAAAAATCTTGTTAAAAACTATAATGCCTAGAGCTTTGATATTTGGTGTATAGCATAGTCTAGTGGACCTCTTCCAAGTTTGTTCAAATTATTGCTTTAGGGTCAAAATTGGCCTTGCCTGGGCGTCACTTGATTTATATAGACTTATATAGGAAAATTTAAAAAATCTTCTCCGAAACCACAAGGCCTAGAGTTAAGATATTTTGTATGTAGTATTGTCTAGCAGACCTCTTCCAAATTTGTTCATATTATGGCCCTGGGGTAAAAATTGGCCCTGACCTTATGGTCACTTGATTTTACTTGGACTCGTTTAGAAATATTTTAACAATGTTCGTCTCCAAATGACCTTTTTTCCTGGTGAGCATTTATAGGGCCATCATGGCCCTCTTGTTTAAGCTAAGCAACGAATTTGACGCTACCCATTCGGTTTTGATAGCCAATCAAAATCGCTTATGTTTACAGTTCAATAATTGAAACCACGCCCAGGTTTGATGTCTAGTAAGAGATTTTATAACAAATTTATTTTTGTCATTAATGAATTAATAGTGTCATATCGTACCAATACAATGCACATTACGTTAGAGATGTTTAACGCTGATAAGGAAAAGTCGATAAAGGGGTGCAGTATTTATCGCAATAAAACACCATTTTTGAGCGTTCAGTTAGAATTTTTTGTTGCTTGGTATGATATTTAATCTTTGTAAATAACGTAAAATATCATTTTACGTTATTTTAGCGATTTTAACCAAGCCAGAAACGTTAATCTAGGTTTCTGTACATAAAGTGATAAAATTGTTGCCAGTTCTGTTGAGATCCCACTCATTAGATATATACAGTATATATCTTACCATTAGCTTGCTGAATGGATCAGAGATTTAGGCATCTTAGACTGGAGGTCATTTCAAGTTAGTCTTTGTATGAGTTAATTAAGTCATCTAAACCAATCAAAGTTAATAGTGTTGTTATTTTCTTCTCAGCCATTCAGCAAAATCACTTGTACTAATATTCAACTTAAAACATACCAGTATTGATTATTGAAGTATTTAAATAAAAAACGTATACTAGATAAAAATCTTTCTAGATTATGTAACAAGATGCTTATTGTTAATTAGGAGCTTGTACCTTGGTATAAATAGTCACTCTGAATGTCAGGATGGGACGTCCTCTAGGTCAATGTTGTTAAATCGCTAAAAGGCATATCAAGGAGCACAGATCATTTCCAATTCCATCTGATGGCAAAGAAATGGACTTACTTAGATTGTCCAGCTTTAATTTTCTTTGCCATGTACTCGTTTATGATTCTGCAATAACATTTTTGTGTTAATTTGAATTTAAGCCATATTTCTTATTAAATCATTATTAATTATTTACAGTCTTCATCCACTATGTTTCATTCCATTTGCTTCAATAATATTACCATGAATGTTTTACTTCTTTATTTATTTATTGTACTAGTTATCATGTTCCAGAATGTTTTTATTTCATTTATTTTTTGTAGGGACTTACAAAATTTAGTGAAAGTATTTCCACTATGTTCACTTGTCAGTTAATTTATCTACTATTCCAATTGTCCTGGGTATTCGGACCTGTTTCTACATATCTCACAAATAACTGACAACTTTTCCTTGTGAAATTTATTTATATACACTATGTTATCTACTGTTAGTCTGTTTTGTAAAGTTAGTTGGTTCAGTTTGTGCTGCAATGATTTTTTTATACAGCATCGTCTTTACTCTGAATAAGACCATCCTGAAAAAAAAGTTTGTTTGGGGTAATTAACCCTACGCAGAGAATTTCAGTGTGTAGGTAGCTAGGAAATTTCTGTTTTATTTTTTTCTATTCATTTTTACATTAAAACTAAAATACCTGTCTAAATGCTATTTATATATTGAAAAAAAAAAATTTACCCAAGAGACCAAAAAAAAATTGGTAGAGCCGTTTTTGGTAAGTAACTCCAAACCAAATATTTTTTAAGGATGGTCTCTATTTTATTGTTTGTTCTTATTCACTAATTATCTTTTCAGTGTAAGTCTAACGTTTGGATAAGAAAAACTTACAAACACATTTCTATTTAAAATGTGGTGCAATATAAAAAAAGGTTCATTTTTCATGAATTCTCCGCTTCACTGGTCATAAATGTGTTAATGATCTAACAACTGGCATCTAACTACTACAGTGGTATATTAATATGATTCAAAACTGAACACATCAAGTAGAGAATTTCTTTAACTTCCATCACACATTAATTTTGTTAATAGTCAATGGTGATCTTCGTATTGAAGCAGTGTACTAGTATTGTGATTTGTATTCCATTTTGTCATACCTATACAGTAATACTTCTCATATTTTAGGAGACTTCTCATATTTTAGGAGACCTCCGTGGCCACGTGGTTATAGTCACTGACTAGTTATCACTAGCCTCACATCACTGTTAGTACAAATCCCTCCGGGTCCATAAAAAGTTCATGGGAGAGGAAGCTGTCCAGTGGTCCTACCCAGGTACCCGGAAGTACACCTGGGCCGGTATTCAATAAACATCTGAAGTAATTTTTTAACTTAAGTTATATTTTCCCTTAAATTCAACTTTTTTGTACTATTATAAAGGAGGAAATCACAATAATATGATTTAATCTTTGTCCTGAAGATGCAAATTATGAAAATGATAATTCATTTTCACACTTTTGATGACTGGTTTACAAACTTACCAAGAAAAAAATTTACACTGAAGTAAAAATTTACACTTAAGTTAAAGAAAATCTTAAGATGCTTTGTGAATACGGACCCTGGGTATTCTTCCATCATTAAAGCTGGATGACTGATGGTGCCATGTCCCCCCCCCCCCCCCTAAACAAAACCTTGAGTGATTCTGAGCCCTAATCTACATGCTATTGATGAGTTTTACGCTGTCCTATGTTTTTATCAAACATTCCCGAATTGTGTCTACCTTCTTGTATTAGCGAGAGAATTATAACTCCTAGCAGCTTAATCTAGACAGATTAGGCCATTCTTAAAAAAGTGTTGGTTTTGGTTACCTAGTTGGGTCAAGTAACACTAAACTAACAATTTTTTACTGACAGCCTTTTTGTGTTTTTTATCACATATGTCATGCTCTCTGTCGTTTCAGTTACTTTTTTTGTGCCAATGTGTTTTTTTATACAAAATTCAAATGAATGTTGAGTGTTTATATACAAAATCACATTATTTAAATATTGTTAAGTTTTTTGTTGTACATATTAGTGATTATTTTTCAGTGTTCTGAAAGTCTATAGTCTAAATTTTTATGACTAATTTGTTGTTGATGTACCATAAAGTAATGGAAATTGGAATCAATAAAATATCTAGGTGTATGTTTTGTGTTTATCTTATTTATGTAGAAGTATATATGGTTTCTGGTGACTTCTTTTTCAACACTATGCACTCATTCTCTAGAAATATTCTCACAATGGCAAGCTTGTTTATCATTCACAATTGATAAAATAGGCAGCAAGTTAATTTCCATTGAATGAGAAACAGATCATTTCCATCGTTGAATTCCAAGGGTCAGCCATGATAGAAAGTTGCTTGTGATCAACAACAACAACAACAATATGGCGGCCTACCTATTATGTCTGAGGCATTTTCTTCAGACTAACAAGGAGTTCTGATTGATGAAAGTTGACACAAAAATGTTTTTTAAAAGGTCCCTATCAAATTGTCACTGATCTTAGCTATGTACTGTAGTACTAAATACAAGACTTAGACTAACATCTCTCACCCTTGTACCAGGTCATAACAGCAATGTATATAAATGTTGATTATGTGAAAAATGCATGGTATTCATTTTTCATGCATTTCACAAATTTGTTTGCAACTTGGGTTTTTATGCATCTTAGAGGGGGAGGAGTGTAGTGATTGTAGGAATATGGCCACTTTCTTATGTTGCTCAACACTTTCTTGTTGTTGAGTTAACTCTTTAGCAACATGGTTGAATGTCCGCCTACAATGCTAAGGGTCCTGGGTTCAATCCCTAGTGAGGACCAAAGGGATTTGGCACATAAATTTTGACCAAAAAAATCACCTTACACTATCCCTTTGGTCACAGGCTAACGACGTGTGATAACAGCAAAATGAAGTTTTACCATATAATATATTTTACTCTATAATAATATATATATATGGTGAAAAAAAATTTTTTTTTGAAACTATTTTGGTGTTATCACACGCCGTTATCCTGTGCCTTTGGTGAGGACCAGATTTTTCTCGCTCCTAATTTAATTAAGTATATTCATTATGCAGCATAATTATAATATACGTATCTGACCACATGCAGGATATGTTCATAAATGTCCCATAACTGAAATATGTCCATTTCCAGAGACATAGATAATTATCTATATATATGTCTTTACCATTACCAAGGACTCTATATATACTAACATACATTTTGATGACAGAATGGCAAACAGTATGCCCATCTAGGTATTAACTGGTTCCCATTGACCTTGAACATGAAACGGGAACCAGTTTAATCGAACGTCCGAGGATTTCCGAATGCTATGAGAGTAAAAATTATAACGAAGTTGTTCTCACTACAACACACACACGTGAATACACCTTACTATTAGACATCCGTTAAAAGGCGACCTGGGCGTGTCTATGAATATTAATGAGTTCATTAGAAAAAATACGGTGGACAAGTGCAATATAGCAAACGTGTAATACGTGAATCGAAGCTTTACGCCGAGCAAAATAAAAAAAACATAGACAAGAGGGACATGTTGGCCCTATATATAATAATCACTCACCTGAGAAAAGACTGTACCTGTTATCGAGTCTAACGAAATTCGACTCCACCCTAATCTCCGCCCACAACTCCAAGCAGATATCCTATAGTCGTACTCCACGTGCGTCAACCGGCTTCCGTTGTAATCAGTTGCATGAGAAACTGTCAAATTTGTATTCACTGAAAAACAGACAATGTCATCATTTTTTGGATTTAACAAGGGCAACCAGCAGCTCCCTGTATTCCCCCCACCGGCGGGTGCAGGCGGTTCTGGGGGTGACGATGATGGAAAAAATCCCGATAAGAAGACTCGATCCAATTCCTACAGTTTTGATTCTTCTGCATTAGAAAGAGCAGCAGAAGCTGCTAAAATACTGGAAAAATCAGGTAAGTAGATCATGTTTTGGTTCATGGTATCATTTTATATGTTCTTTAGTTCTCGCGGCATTTGATGCGTTCTGTATTAGGCAAAGTTACCCATGTTAAAAAATCTGATGAAACATGAAGGTCATTTGTGGGTGAACTGACCTACTTGTATTGGGACCACCCTGATTTTTTCGTCGTAAACGTTTAAATTCAATTAATTTAATTGACATTTAATATTTTGTTCAGAATTTCATTTGTTGCGCAAGTCAGTTTCCCTAAGATACAACCATTGACTGTATTGATAAATTTTATGTCATCTGTCAATAGAGCTGGGACGGGTAGCAAATTTGTACCCGGGTACACGTGACTGTATTACCCGCAAGTACCCGAGTACCCGCTATTTATCTCGAAAGAGTTATCATTCCTTCATCCTGGTGCTGACTAGTGCTTAAATATATTGGCAAACAACCAAACTGCACGGAAAGCCAAGTTCGGCAATATTTCACGGTTCTTAGCGATAAACAGCAGACAAAATGCAATATCTGCGACCTTGAGTAGAATAAATACATACAGCAGAACAAAGTTACATGTGTCCGACTCCAAGCCTTCCAATGTATCTGTGCCACCACCTGTGTTCGTAAAGTCAGAGCCTGACGTTACTGGAAATGTTCAGGATTCTAGTTCCGAACCTTACTTGCCTCCCCATCCCAGGCTCCCAAATTTGCCAACCGTTACTAATGAGAAATTGGGTTAAATAACGGTAAATTTTATACATGTACGTGCGGAGATTTTACTTGCGGTAAACTGCTAGTTATATATATAAATACTGATGGAGTTAATGATTATAAAGTTTAGACTGTATTGCTAATAATGGATAAAAAATCTGTGTTAATATTTTGACCATTAGAACAATAATTCATACTCGTCGGAGCAGCATTTAGACATAAAAAAGCAGGGCTTTTTTTCATGAGTTGGGGAAGTAGCCTGTAGCCTTTTTCAAGGGGAAAAAACATGCGGCATATTGGAAAAAAGGGGAAAATCAAAACACCTCTTTTATTGTATATCTATATATAAGTCCTTGCCGGAAACAAAAATGAGCAATGCCTTAAAACACTGCACTTGAATAAACATTTGATATGTCAGGTATAGTTCACATCATTCTGTTTCACACCAACAGTCAATTCTGATTTTATTGGAAAGGCATTATAATAGTTTTATGACAGAAACACTCCATTACCTTGTAGTCAGCGTTTTATACGCGAAAATGACAGAAAAAACATGATCTTGCAAGTGTTTCACATGACCAGGCCGAGGGACACTCCTGGCATGAGTAAAACTAAATTTCCAAATAAATTGATGCAATATGATCATCAAATCGTTGCGAAAGAAGTTTTTGGAATTAAAGGAAATTAATCAGTTACATAAATCCAATACAGACATCGAAATTATGCATTTGTTGCATGTTATCTCATTATCAGATCGTTCTTAATTACATCGCTATTTGTCACACGCTGATGTAAATTTACTTCTCCGTATGGGTATTCGCTCCGCCCACTTCATAAAAAAGTGCATGTCCATTGGGTGAGCGTTCTGCATTTATCATTTAACCCCGCCTGCAACAGTTACAGTTCGCAGAAAGAGATCCCACGAGGCCGTTTCAATCGCGGCAAATAATAACCATTGTGGTAATTTAAACAAATAGTATTTCCGGTTTTGATTTTGTCGTATTTTGATGTTTACATATTTTTCACTTCATTTTTGTGGGGGAAAAGGCTTTTGAAAAGGGAAAAAATATAACTTTTTGGGGAAAAAAGACACATATTTTGCTAGGGGAAGGCGCCGTTTAACAGCGTCTCTTAAAGAAGGAAAAAAAGCCCTGAAAAGACGGGATGAGTATCCGTTGGTAAGTTAAATTTTATACAGAAATTGGCCACAAATGTCGTAACTATTGCTCAGTATGGTAGACAAAAAAATTATAATTATGTATGTTTTGTTTGCTAAAAAAATCAAAAGAAGTTAATATGTAGTGTTCTATTTCAAGGGTAGCATAACTCGACCCGATACCCGGGTACTCGAGTACTCGTCCTAGCTCTATCTGTCAAGCAAAAACAAAAGTCGTGGATTCATGAAAAAGTATGCATGTAATTATCGTCGGTTGACATGTATTCGATACGTACGTGCTTTCGATACTTTCTGTTTTCTGCGCATAAACGCTTGACAGGAAGTAGAATGATGTCGCTTTTTGTTTACGCAATGTACTTGACCTTGATATTTTACGATCCGCACAATATAATTCCAAAATATGTCGTTATCAAGTAAGTAAACAGTCAATTTGAAACACACAGCAAATAACCGCTCAATTTACTACGCCATTTTATCACTTTAATAACAATATCGTTAAAAATGAAAATAAGAAAAACTGAGAAAATATTTTGACCTAGACTGGGAATTTGGCTCGTCTACTATCTAGATCACACGACCATCATGCAACAGTCGTATTTCCTGTCCACTACAGGGTGTTTGAAAAGTGTTCATGTCTTATTTATTTTTCGCGAAAATTTCTTAGAATGGATTATAAGTACATCTTACATTTTCAATATAAATCCCAAAATGTAAGTAGAGCAAAACTTTATAACTTATCAAATGAAGTTAGCTATGGGTTGTATTACACGTCTATGATATTAATTTATCATTGCATCTGAGATCTTACCAAAATTAAGATAAAATACACAGACTTGAAGCCAGAGGTTGCCGCCATTTTGTCTAGCATACCTACACATCGTAAACTATTAATTGTAATAGGATTAAGCAGTGTGGGTATGATCATATTCACCAAACAAGGTTTTCTCATAATTCCTCATTATACCTGATACTTTTGGACCATCTCTGTCTTGGATACTCTTCAATTTTTGAGGTATCGAAAATGGGTCAATTTTGCGTAATGGCAGTCACTGATCACAATGTTTGTTTATAGGTCTGTTATTCGTTATTTTATGAACAAATTGACCATAAGTGCATTGAAATTACGAGCAATAAATTGATTTTTAAGAAATAAATGAAAGTTACGCATTTATATATACTTGTTGCATATAAGGCGTTTTGAAATGCTTAAGGTATCGAAAACCCGTCAAACAATGATAAAGGATGATGGACGTTTTGGTCCAGGCAGTTTCGGTCTCGATACGTTTCGGCCCCGATGACATTTCAGCCTTGACGTTTCGGCCTCGATGAATTTGAGTGTACATGTAAAATAAATCTATTGCTGGTGATTTTTAGCTCACCTGATTCATCAGGTGAGCTTTTAGGATCGTTGAATGTCCGGCGTCCGGCCACAATTAGTTTGTTTACACTCTAGCATCTGCAACTCTAAACGAATCGTTATTAAACTTGCTCACAATGTATATGGCCACAATGTCTCGCCTAAGTTCGATTATGGGCACAATCGGACCAAAACTTAAAGAGTTATAGGCCTTTGACTTAGCAAATTTGCTATATTTAAGCTTGTTTACACTCTAGCGTCTTCATTTATTCACCGATCCTAATCATATTTACAATGAATGTGTATGACCTTATGGTTTTGGACAATTTAAGTTATGGGCGGAATCGGACCAAAATTTCAAGAGTTATGGGCCTTTGACTTTGAAAATTTGCTATATTTTAGCTTGTTTGCACTCTAGCGCCTTCATTTATTCACCGATCCTAATAATATTTTCAGTAGATGAGTATAACCAAAAGATCTTGGACAAGTTCGATTATGGGCGAAATCGGACCAAAACTTCAAGAGTTATATGTGCCTTTGACTTTGAAAATTTGCTATATTTTAGCTTGTTTGCACTCTAGCGCCTTCATTTATTCACTGATCCTAATCATATTTACAATGAATGTGTATGACCTTATGGTTTCAGACAATTTAAGTTATGGGCGGAATCGGACCAAAATTTCAAGAGTTATGGGCCTTTGACTTTGAAAATTTGCTATATTTTAGCTTGTTTGCACTCTAGCGCCTTCATTTATTCACCGATCCTAATAATATTTTCAGTAGATGAGTATAACCAAAAGATCTTGGACAAGTTCGATTATGGGCGAAATCGGACCAAAACTTCAAGAGTTATATGTGCCTTTGACTTTGAAAATTTGCTATATTTTAGCTTGTTTGCACTCTAGCGCCTTCATTTATTCACCGATCCTAATCATATTTTCAGTAGATGAGTATAACCAAAAGATCTTGGACAAGTTCGATTATGGGCGAAATCGGACCAAAACTTCATGAGTTATATGTGCCTTTGACTTTGAAAATTTGCTATATTTTAGCTTGTTTGCACTCTAGCGCCTTCATTTATTCACTGATCCTAATCATATTTACAATGAATGTGTATGACCTTATGGTTTCAGACAATTTAAGTTATGGGCGGAATCGGACCAAAATTTCAAGAGTTATGGGCCTTTGACTTAGAAAATTTGCTATATTTTAGCTTGTTTGCACTCTATCGCCCTTATTTATGCACCGATCCTAATGATATTTTCAGTAAATGTGTATAACCAAACTATCTTGGACAAGTTCGATTATGGGCGGAATCGGACCAAAACTTCAAGAGTTATGGGCCCTTGACTTAGAAAATTTGCTATATTTTAGCTTGTTTACACTCTAGCACCTTCATTTATTCACCGATCCTAATAATATTTTCAGTAAATGTGTATAACCAAAATATCTTGGACAAGTTCGATTATGGGCGGAATCGGAACAAAACTTCAAGAGTTATGGGCCCTTGACTTAGAAAATTTGCTATATTTTAGCTTGTTTACACTCTAGCACCTTCATTTATTCATCAATCCTAATCATATTTTCAGTAAATGTGTATAACCAACAGATCTTGGACAAGTTCGATTATGGGCGGAATCGGACCAGAACTTCAAGAGTTATGGGCCTTTGACTTAGAAAATTTGCTATATTTTAGCTTGTTTGCACTCTAGCGCCTTCATTTATTCACCGATCCTAATAATATTTTCAGTACATGAGTATAACCAAAAGATTTTGGACAAGTTCGATTATGGGCGGAATCGGACCAAAACTTCAAGAGTTATGGGCCCTTGACTTAGAAAATTTGCTATATTTTAGCTTGTTTACACTCTAGCGCCTTTATTTATTCACCGATTGTAATAATGTTACTTGGGGTAGTTGGGGATAATGACCACAAACTCCACTTTGATGTTCGACTTTTAATCAAGTACTGGGAACAGTTCACTTCAAATATTAGGTGATGTTCACAAATAATTCATTCAAATACAGGAGCCTACACCATCAGTCAGACAAACAGTCAGTTGAGTAAGTCAGACATTAAGTTAGTTAGTTAGCTAGCATCAGGAAAATAGCTTTCCACAATATACTATACTACTATACAATCTTCACTTCTCACACGTGCTCAACCACATAATAACGAAGCCTCTTCATATAACTGTGTAATAAGAGAGTCACTACACACTAGACACACCTGACAGCTTTCTGGTAACCACACCTTTGGCAAAACTGGTTCTGACGAACCTGATTCACCAAAACTCATGCATATATAGTGACCGGCTGTGCTTGATTCCAAGCCTATTCAATAAAGTCCTATCATTTAATCAAATACCTAAATTGACCGGCGCCACAAGTTAAACACGAAAAAGTGGGACCTGTTACAATAATATTTTCAGTAAATGTTTATGACCTTACGATATTGGACAAGTTCAGTTATGGGTGGAATCAGACCAGAACTTCCAAGAGTTATGGGCCCTTGGATTAGAAAATTTGCTATGTTTTAGCTTGTTTAACAGTATTATACCTTCATTGTTGGTTTTGATCTCAAAATCTACATAAAAATGGCTTATACGCGTTGGAAACTATATTATCTGTTCATTAATTATTTTGACTTTGTTCTCAGGTGAGCGATAAAGGGCCATCTTGGCCCTCTTGTTTATTTAATGAATATTTCATGGAATCATGTTATATTTTGTCTTTTCATCTTGCTGACCTTTTTAGCTCACATGTCACAAAGTGACAAAGTGAGCTATAAGGATCACTCTCCGTCCGGCGTCGTGCGTCGTCAAACTTTTTGTTGTGACCACACTAGGGGCCACATTTTTGGCTCAATTTTAGCAAAACTGGGTCAAAACGTTAATATCAACAAAATCTCGGACGAGTTCGATATTGGGCCATTTGGGGTCAAAAACTAGGTTACCAGGGCCAAATAAGGGAAAACCTTGTGAACACTTTAGAAATCACTGTTTTGCATTTATCTTCATGAAACTTTGTCAGAATGTTTATTTTAATAATATGTAGGTCAAGTTTGATAATGGGTAATTTCTGTAGTAAAATTAGGTCACTAGGGCAAATTGCTGGAAAACCTTGTGAACACTCTAGAAGTCACTGTTTTGATTGGATGATCATGAAACCTTGTCATAATGTTTGTCTTCATAATATCTTGGACGAGTTTGAACATGGGTCATCTTGGGTCAAAAACTAGGTCGCTAGGTCAAATCTTATGAAAAACCATGTTAACACTGTAGATTTCACAGTTATTATTGGATCTTCACCAAACTTTGTCAAATCGTTTGTTTTAATGATATAACGGTCAAGTATAAATATGGGTCATCTGGGGTCAATAACTAGGTCACCAGGTCAAATCTTAGGAAAACTTTGTTAACACTGTAGATGTCACAGTTTTAATTGGATCTTCACCAAACCTTGTCAAAATGTTTGCCTCAATGATATGTGGGTAAAGGATGAACATGGGTCAGCCGGGTTCAAAAACTGGGTCACAAGGTCAAATCTTAGGTAAAAATCTTGTAAAAGCTCTAAATGTCATGGTTTTGATTGGATCTTGGCCAAACCTTGTCAGATTGTTTGTCTTCATGATATTAAGGACAAGTTCAAATCTTAGGAAAACCTTATTAACACTGTAGATGTCAAATTTTGATCGTATCTTCACCATACCTAGTCAGGCTGTTTGTCTTAATGATATGTAAGACAAATTCGAACATAGGTCGTCTGGGGTCAAAAACTAGGTCACCGGTTCAAAACAATGTTTTAATGAGTGAACAGTGATTGTCATGTGAGCGATATAGGGCCATCTTGGCCCTCTTGTTTATGAAATTATAGTAGCATGATATGTATAAGTTACTAAATAAAATCATCTTCTGTTCTTCTGTTCTGTTCTGTATAAGCTTTATTATTAGAGCTTGGTGGTGATTATATTGGACTGGGAATATGTAATTTAGATATAATAAGAAATGGTTTATATGTTCGTGTTAAATACATTTTTATAACAATCATAACAAACAATCATATTTCCTCACAAACAATTTGTGATTGGCATCATAAAACCTCTCTTTTACACTCATCAAATTTAATATAGTTATTTTCAAATATGATTTTAATTATTACACACAACATTCATATCAGGCCACCCTTAATTAATTGTTTGTTTGCCACTTCCGACCCATACTTTTTGGGTTGGGTCGGTAGGTAGGTAAAATCTTTTTTTTTATATATATACTACACTATATAATCGCCTACAAGACGATCCCCACATAGGGTGATTTGTCCAAAAACCGCGTTCGTAATCGGCAATTTATCACCTGTAGCGGCGATTTTCTTCGCAGCATCGATCTTGAAAAAACGCGAATCACCGCAATGTCGCTATTCATCGCGTTTTATGACTTTTTATCAGACGGTAATCTTTGATCGCTAAGGGTCATGGTGATTCGCGAACGTCTGAAGCCGACTCTCAAATAGCTAAAATGATATTTATTGTGAATGTTTCTTCTACTTTCGCTTTTTGTTGACAGTTCATTTTCCGAAAACAGTCACATGATAAGTTAACACTTACTAAATCCGTCGGCCAAGACGGACAGAAATCCAGGCATTTGATTGTATTTTGTGAAGTAGGAAATCCAATTCTTGAAGTAAATATGTAGAAAACCGGTGAATTGCTAAGCGATTTTGTAAACTGTGTAGCCATGTTTTACATATGCAGCGTTACGTACAGGGCGTCTATTTTAGTGTTTTATATATCGAGTACCAGGGCGAGAATTTAGACCGAGTCGCAGTTTCTCATTTTACCTATGTAGTAGGTGCTCTAATCAATATAACCAGTCCAATTTACGAAAGCTGACAGATTAATTAAAGCTCATCAACTCCGTACTATTAAGTTCTCAACACTTGTTGATTATAATTTGTGTCAACGCTAATTTTTCACACTTATCAGGTAATACTTTGTTCACAACAGCGCAATTAAATAATGTGTAAATAACGCTGTTATTGGCAAGAAATTAGTATCATGTTAAGAGTAAAGAGGCGACATCGCCAATCACGTGCTTATGGGTTGTTGACGGAAGGATGTCAAATATACAACTGTAAGCACGTGTGTCGAAGAAACCAAATGGCATTTGACTTAGATTCACGAAAGAAATATTACACAGAAGTAATAAAAAAAGCATTATTTTTTTAGCAAAAAATTTTTTTGGACCGGCAGATTTTTGTCGGGTCGGCCGGAAGCGGCAAACAAACAATCTTTTAATTTAGGCCTCATATGCGGAAAAAGTCGTTTGAAAATGTTATGGTAAAATGATCAGGTCAGTCAATCAGGATCGGCATGTTATCAAGTGTCACACTTTCGGAATAAACATGCAGTCAGCTACCGTAATAGGATTATCGGTTGATTGTATATTTGATTTGACAATAGCATGCATATACAAGCATTCACATGCGTCAATTATATTGAGTACATTTGAAGTTTTTTTTCTTTATAGGTTTAATTGTTTATTTATGTCTCATCTACATTTATAAATATAATAACATATCTGATATATATATATATATAAAACAGATAAAATATGTGGTCCTTCTGACTAGAATTATAAGAGACAAGGAACATAAAACAATTATTTGACAAAATTAATATCATTGAAAACCATCTAAATCCAGTCCCTACCCTGTTTAATAGTCTTGCAAACACAAGAGAAAGTCTGATGAAACATACACATATACAAAATGAATATACCAAAAGTTCAGGATTTGTAAACTTAACTGGAAAGTACTCATTTAGTCGAGCCCGCCTGCGGTGAGTTCGACATAGTCGCCACAATGGCGGTTGCGTGTCTGTACGTTAGTTAGTTAGTTAGTGAGTGAGTTAGTGTGTCCGTCCGGATCCTTGTCCGGGCTGTATCTCCCTTATGCATTGACACTTTTTAAAATAACTTGGCATAATTGTTTAACACCATGAGACGGTGTGCAGTGCGCAAAATCCAGGTCTCTAGCTCAAAGGTCAAGGTCACACTTAGAGGTCAAACGTCAAAAATGAGCATTATAGACCTTGTTCGGGCTGTATCTCCCTTATTCATAGAAACTTTTTAAGATAACTTGGCATTATTGTTAAACACCATGAGACGGTGTGCAGTGCGCAAAATCCAGGTCTCTAGCTCAAAGGTCAAGGTCACACTTACAGGTCAAACATCAAAAATGAGCATTATAGACCTTGTCTGGGCTGTATCTCCCTTATGCATAGAAACTTTTTAAGATAACTTGGCATAATTGTTAAACACCATGAGACGGTGTGCAGTGGGCAAAATCCAGGTCTCTAGCTCAAAGGTCAAGGTCACACTTAGAGGTCAAACATAAAAAATGAGCATTATAGACCTTGTCCGGGCTGTATCTCCCTTATGCATAGAAACTATTTAAGATAACTTGGCATAATTGTTAAACACCATGTGACGGTGTGCAGTGCGTAAGATCCAGGTCTCTAGCTCAAAGGTCAAGGTCACACTTAGAGGTCAAACGTCAAAAATGAGCATTATAGACCTTGTTCGGGCTGTATCTCCCTTATTCATAGAAACTTTTTAAGATAACTTGGCATTATTGTTAAACACCATGAGACGGTGTGCAGTGCGCAAAATCCAGGTCTCTAGCTCAAAGGTCAAGGTCACACTTACAGGTCAAACATCAAAAATGAGCATTATAGACCTTGTCTGGGCTGTATCTCCCTTATGCATAGAAACTTTTTAAGATAACTTGGCATAATTGTTAAACACCATGAGACGGTGTGCAGTGGGCAAAATCCAGGTCTCTAGCTCAAAGGTCAAGGTCACACTTAGAGGTCAAACATAAAAAATGAGCATTATAGACCTTGTCCGGGCTGTATCTCCCTTATGCATAGAAACTATTTAAGATAACTTGGCATAATTGTTAAACACCATGTGACGGTGTGCAGTGCGTAAGATCCAGGTCTCTAGCTCAAAGGTCAAGGTCACACTTAGAGGTCAAACGTCAAAAATGAGCATTATACACCTTGTCCGGGCTGTATCTCCCTTATGCATAGAAACTTTTTAAGATAACTTGTCATAATTGTAAAACACCATGAGGCGGTGTGCAGTGCTTAAGATCAAGGTCTCTAGCTCAAAGGTCAAGGTCACACTTAGAGGTCAAACATAAAAAATAATCATTATACACCTTGTCAGGGCTGTGTCTCCCTTATGCATTGAATTTAAAATGACTTGCCATAATACAATGCGACCATGTGTCTTGGGCAACACCCAGATTTTTATAGGTCAAGATTACTCATTCGGTCAAATATATTTTCCTGGTCTGGGCTGTAACTTCTGTTTGCATTCAAGGATTTTTAAATAAATTGGTATAAAAGTTTACTTCAATGAAATGATGTGTCATGAATATCACTCATACTTGTAGTTCAAAGGTCAAGATCACAAGCTGGCTAAACAGGGGCTCGACATGTTGCCCTTGGGCTTCTAGTTTTTATATCTAATCCAACAAGAAACAAAAAAGTTGTGGGGGGGCACGTTTTCCTTTAATTTTGTGCTAAAATCTATAGAAGTGCCATGTTTTATACTCTGCCGATTAATATTAATATTAGATGCTAAAATAATGCAATTGTTTAAATCGTAAATTCTAAAAAAGGATATTTTGACAAATAATTTATGAATTACGATTACTTTGCATTCACTTGAGTTAAGCTATAAGCCTAAAGACATAATAATTACATTCAGGGAGGCCGAAACGTATCAGGACCGAAACGGCTATTAGGTATTATTGAGGCCGAAACGTATCAGGACCGAAACGGCTATTAGGTATTATTGAGGCCGAAACGGATTGATACCTAATTAAACACATCAATTTCAAGTTGGCTTACCAAAATGTAGCAGCCCTTTGGTGTGTGTGGGGGGGGGGGGGTTTGACTGTGAACACAGGTGTGCATGAAGATTTCAGTAAATTTTATTTGAGATAACTAATTCATGCTGTATATCTTTTACTGCTGAGGCCAACACTGTAAAATAAATGTCTATTGTTTAAACTAATTAGTGATAAGAAGTAAAGGAGAACCAAAAGCTTCGCTGTTTTCAAAGAAAATTAAGTCTAATTATTGTGATCAATGCATTGTCTGCGATGTGCCAAAACTTTAATGTAGCTTATAACTCAGAAACTATATAAGAGGTTAGCAACATGAAACTTCATAGGTGGATAGATCTCACTGAGGCAGTGAACAGATGAGAGTCAGAGCCCCTCAAGGCGCTGTTGTTTTGGAATTCTCTTGTGACTGTGTTGACCTGGTGTAAGGTGTAGTCTGTTTGTCTAACTGGAAAAATGGAAAAAATTTCTTCAAGAGCTTGGCTGAGAAAGAAAAGGACAGCCCTTTTTAGCTCACCTGATTCATCGGTGAATGTCCGGCGTCCGTCGTCCGTCCACAATTAATTTGTTTACACTCTAGCAACCGCAGCTCTTTACAAATCTTGATTAAACTTGCTCACAATGTATATGGCCACACTGTCTCCGCTAAGTTCAATTATGGGCAAAATCTGATAATAACTTCTAGAGTTATGGGCCCTTGAATTACAAAATTTGGTATATATTTAGCTTGTTTACACTCTAGCACCTTCATTTATTCACCAATCCTGATCATATTTTCAGTGAATGTGTATAACCAAAAGATCTTGGAAAAGTTCGATTATGGGCAATATCGGACCAGAACTTCAAGAGTTATGTGCCCTTGACTTAGAAAATTTGCTGTATTTTAGCTTGTTTACACACTAGCACCTTCATCTATACACCGATCCTAATATTTTCAGTAAATGAGTATAACCAAAAGATCTTGAACAAGTTCGATTATGGGCGGAATTGGACCACATCTTCAAGAGTTATGGGCCCTTGACTTTGCAAATTTGATATATTTTAGCTTGTTTACACTCTAGCGTCTTCATTTATTCACCGATCCTAATCATATTTACAATGAATGTGTATGACCTTATGGTTTTGGACAATTTAAATTATGGGTGGAATCGGACCACAACTTCAAGAATTATGGACCCTTGGATTAGACAATTTGCTACGTTTTAGCTTGTTTAACTGTATTATACCTTCATTGTTGGTTTTGATCTCAAAATCTATGTAAAAATGAGTTTTATGAGATGGAAACTGTATTACCTGGTCATTGATTATTGGCCTTTGTTTTCTGGTGAGCGATAAAGGGCCAATGTGGCCCTCTTGTTTAAGGTTTTTGGGGAAGGGTGGCGGGGCTATTTTCAAGGGCAATTTCGCATCAAAAATAGACAAATTAGGGAAAAATTACCAATTAAACGTTCACAGTGTAAAAAGGTTTGGGAATTCCTTTTCTAATTTGGGGAAAAATACATACTATTTAGATTGGGGAATGGGGCCTAAAATTTGCCATAAATAAGGGGCTGCAGGATGACACGGGTCACCTGAAATCCTAAACTGATTCCCAAGGAACGAGAGATGGTCTGACGTCTGTTAAAATGGCAATGAAGTAGAAATTATAATGCCATTTTGTTTTGTATTTTAAATCATAATTGCAAGTTGAATTCTAATTATGTGATTTGCAGAAGTTTACTGCTGGTAAAATGATATAAGCCTGTTTCTTGACAATTTCAGTTATATGCCTAATGCTAATATAACATGACCTGCCTCCGTGGTCCAGTGGTTTTAGTCGCTGACTTTAAATCACTGTAACCTCTCACTGATAGAGGGTTGTGGTTTCGAGCTGCTACCGACCATGTCTCTTTATGTGAGAAAGTAGGCACTTGCAGCTGCTTACGGAGGATGGGAATATAGTACTGGTTCTTCCCATGAATGATGCCTCATATGACTCTGACTGTTGTAAAGGGGTGTGAACTCGATATAAACAAACAAACAAACAAAATAATATAACATGAATGAAATGATTGGTGGGGAAGTAACTTAAGTCTTTTTTGTCTGGGTACAGGATTTTTACATGTATAATTTGTTTTAAATCTTTGTTTATATGGATTCTTTCAGCACATGCCAAAGATGCTTTGGAATTATCTAAGATGCAAGAAAGAACTGTGCAGATGGATCATGAGAAACATATTAAGGTATTGTTTTCAGTGGAGCAAGCAGTGACTGCTGGTATAATGTCAGGGCACGAAAAATCCAGTAGAAAATCGGCTACGGTCGTCCGACGGGACGAGTTGCTTTTGCGTTATAAAACCAATACAAAAAATCAATCAAAAATAATCTCTTGCAGCGGAATAACGATACGAAATGTCTGTTCATAATTTCTTGTTTGACAGATGGAAAAAATAGCCTTGACACCGGTTTGGAGTAAATGCCGATCGCCCGGTTCTCTCCGTGAGCAGCGAACGACTACTATCAAATGGACAATACTTAATTAATTTTACTCTTCGTACTTATTGCGTACATTTTACGAAAAATAGATGTGAAATGGACCTAGGTATCATTTGAGAAATGAATGGAGGTACTTAATATTTATACTCGGATTAGCCCGTGTCGTGATACCTGTAAAACGGCCCGGTCTGGCATTTATCCAGACTGTTCTCAGGATGTTTATCATTTTCGGTTTGCTGTCGTCTGTTTCAATTACATATTCAGTTACTTAGCTGTCTTGAACTCCATTCTCACCTGATACAATTATTGTGACAGCTTACAAGCTTTAAGTATGCATTACTATGACACTGTTATTGTCAATAATAAAGTTGTTCATTGACAACCTTGAAGAGTTTTAAAATGGTGTAATGTCATGAAGGCATCCAATGCTTCAGAAATGAACATTAGGTTGTATATTTGGCTGTTTAAATTATCAAAAAGGCTCAGTAAGTGTTTGTATAACTACTATATACATTTACTGTTTCTACTGTGCTTTTTCTAGCAAGTAGTGGTAGGACGAGTGACATCAAGGGCAGGACGAGTGGATTTTATAGGACGAGTGCCCCTCAAAATATTTTTCATGCCCTGAATGTGTTGGTATCATGACTATGAGGCCTAGAGCTTAGATATTTTGTATGTGGCATTGTCTAGTGGACCTCTACCAGGTTTGTTCAAATTATGGCCCCGGGGTCAAAATTAGCCCTGCCCTGGGGTTTATTCTATTTTATATAGCAAAATTTTAAAAAATCTCCGAAACCACAAGGCCTAGAGCTAAGATATTAGGTATCTAGCTTTGTCTAATGGACCTCTTTTAAATCTGTTCATATAATGGCCATGGGATAAAGAACGGCCCAGATGGGTCACTTGATCTTACTTAGACTCGTATAGAAAACTTTAACAATGTTAATCTCTAAATGATCTTTTCTCCTGGTGAGCATTTATAGGGCCATCATGGCCCTCTTGTTTCAGCTGCCGAGGCTTCTGTATAACATTGTCATCATCTTTGTCAATTCAGTCATTTGTGTTTGTTTTACATGCTCTACTCCATGGATCATTAGTATACTGTAAACTGTCGCTAAATGCTGTAAACACACAGACAGTGGTGAACATCCTCTTTATCTGAAATTCAAAGTGTTTTTCAAGTGTGAATGAGCATTGTTTTAATGTAGGGGTCATTTCCTGATATGAATCAATAGTGCTGATATGTAAAAAATAAACAATCCATGGCAACCTTTATTTTATCTTAAGGTTATAGCTACATGCATTGGTTAATGTGATAAATGTCTAAGATGTTACCCTATTTTTATGAGATGAATTTACTTGTAAATTCCTCTCATATAGCGATCACGCAGACTGAATTTCTACATTCCAAACCAGGGCATAATTATAAAAAGTTGAAATCAAAATCAGTCCAGAGTCACCCCCCCCCCCCCCCCCCCCCCATTTTAGGCGAAAATGTTCTAGAGTAAATCGAGCGAAATTCATTCACATCTAATGTTTACTTTACTTCATGATCGGGCAAGGCTTTCTGACTATCGTAATGTCAATGTTTTAAATGTCAATATCAGTACAGATTTGAAGATCGTCGCGGGAGACAACTCCATGCAGCCGGTGTTCACGTAAATAAATCTCTTGCGCGTTCGATTAACTTTCAGAACTGTTCTAGAGTTAAACGAGTAAAATTGTCTGCATGTAAACATAAACTGGTTCCCGTTCCATGTTGCTGTGCACAGAAGTGCATACAAGTCAATGAGAACCAGTTTACATGTGACCACGTGTTTGGACTAATTACCATCGACCCCCTATTGATTGGATTAACAAAAGATTGCTGCAGGCATCTTGACGTGTTTATTGGGGGTCATTAGAATGGTGCGAACAATATACAGGAAGGTTTGTGACATTTTGCGCGTACAATGCGATATGGACCGAATTTCATGAAATTTATGAAACATTTATAGCTCATTTATAGACCGATTTTTTAACACTTTTCTGCTGCTCAAATCGGTCTGAGGCGTTGAAATTCGGTCTGGACCGGCAAATTGTCGTTTTTTTTGCGCCCTGCTCCAAACACTCATCCACACACAGTCACTAAGCAAATACCATCGAAGCTGTTACTAATGCTAATTGATGCGGTCATCAATGGGATTAAGTTGGCTAACAGTATGGGTCCCTAATTATTATCAAATTTTAATGTCACCCGGAGTTTTATGGTGCCGCATTGTTTTTACAGCGGACACGTGTGACAAATTTCCATATCAGATTTAATCTTCTAGTGGACTAGATATGATATTTTTTGCATAGCAAGTCAGATAAATTAAATACAATCAATTTGGCATAATTCAGAAACAAAAATAAGCTTACAGAATTTTTTGCAATTTTTGTTCCCCTTTATTTCTTTTAATATTTATCCCACAGTTACAAAAATGACACCATAAAAAAGGTTATTAAATTATGAACAACATTTATATTTACTATAATTTGTTGGGATTAATATTTAGTATAAATAACCAATGATTATATTAGACATGTGTCAAAACAGTAGAAGACAGTGTACCAAGTTACAGTATGTATATTGACTAGTGGGCTATGAAGTAAAGGTTTAAACAGGCAATATGATCCTTGAACTTTAATATTTGATTAAATAAACAGTACTAGGTCCTTGTTTCGGGCAGAATTATTGATAAAGTTTTAAACTTTGTATCGACTTAGAGATATCCCTGCATCACAAAATTCATCTCATTTCAGGCCTTTGATTTTTTATTACTTTTAAAACACCAGTATGATTACATTATCACCATTGCAAGACATAGTTTAACTGGACTGTTTATGTTAACATATCAAGGAGTAAGAAGTAAATTCTTTATTATTATTCTGTTGTAGGAACTTCAGGTAGCCGCGGAAAGGGAGATGTCAGAACGTATAAAGGTTGCGGGCGAAGAGCAACGAAAAACCTTACGCGAGGAAACATCACTTAATCAAAAGAAAGCACAGTACCAAGATCAGTTAGCGAGGAAGAGATATGATGATCAACTAGCACAACAGGTTCATTATTCCATTGTCATAAACCGTCATTCTTCTTACTTCATTACATGCATTAAAAATTAGTCTTTGCGAAAAACTTTTTGAAACACTCAGTCCAGAGAAAATGCAAACTTTATTGGACAGAATGAACTTTTAGTGTCCCAAAAAATGGCATAGACATGCCTGGAATATTATCCCTGAGTTACTTAAAGTCCCATAAGCATATAAATTTATCGGTCGTAATAGTGTCTATTTGTCATATAACAGAGGAATCTGGGGCGTTTTCCTCCCATGCCTACTTTATAGCAACAAAAAATGTTTCCGAAACCATTATCATATTTTTTTCAATATCATTAAAAAAAATACTATTTATAGAACAGCTGTGTTTTCCTGCAGTCATATTATGCACACAGCATAAATTGACGTCACACGCTCTACATATTTCAAGTTTACAAAAGTAAATTCACAGCGTAACGAGTGTTTTCAGAAGAAAAATGCATATATTTTATATAGCAAAAAGCTAATGGGACTTTAACTCTTACATTTTGACTTAACTTAAAGTTAGTTTGTAAATGACAGTATTTTTTCACAGCCTTCTGATTTAAAATGATTTCTTACTCTTTGGTTTCAGGCTCGATTAAATGAAGACAATTTAAAAAAACAGGAAGAATCAGTGAAGAAACAGGAACAGATGAGAAGAGGTAAATTCTTGTTATTAATTATTAAGCCCCCTTTCTAAGAAAAGGGGGTATATTGCTTTGCACATGTTGGTCCGTCCATCTGCCGTAACCAAACAAGTCGGACAGACCAATATCAACAGAAATGTTTGGCCTATACACCTCAAATTTGTTTTTTGGAGGTTGGTCATCACATGTAGATGACCCCTGTTGATTTTGAGGTCAATACTTCAAAGGTCACAGTCTCAGTGACTTTCAGCACAAAAACTTTGTCCGACCAATAACTAGAGAACGATTTGGCCAAAAGTCCTCAGACTTGGTTTGGAGGTTGTTCATCACATGTAAGTTCAATAGGTCAAAGGTCAAGGTCTTACTATTCAGTTGGATTTTGGAAGGCATCTGTGTTTCACAAACACTTCTTGTTATATCTGTCATTTGACTGTCTAGATAAGTTTTACTTGTTTTGATTGAAGGTAGTGTAAAAACTTTCAGTTCTTCATTTTATAATAAATCACTGGTATTTTTCCATTGTTTTAATGAATTCTAAGTTGTAGTTATGACTGTTTACACATAGAGTTGGTTCATTCATCTTTATTACTGTGTACCCACCTCCATGGTTGAGTGGTTAAGGTCGCTGACTTCAAATCACTGTAACCTCTCACTGATGGAGGGTCATCATGGTTCTTAATATGAGAAAGTAGGCAGTTGCTTACTGAGGATGGGAGTCTAGTTCTGGTTCTTCCCAGGAATGATGCCTAGGTGAATTGTCTGCCTCTTTTGACTCTGACTGTTGAAAAGGGGCATAAAATTAGATATAAACAAACAAACAAAAATATTACTGTGTACTTCTTACAGATACTATGGTATACCAGGCTGAACTAAATCATAAAAATGATATGAAAAGAATTGAAGCAGAGCTGAGAGGGAAAGCAAAGGTTGATAGAGAGAATCAGGATATTTTAAAGGAACAAATCAGGTTGAAGGCACAAGAAGACAGAAAAACAAAACTTGAGTCAATAAAGTAGGTGTCTGTATGTAATCTCGATAAAACTGTATGTACTGTAATCACAGGGGTATAAGATGCATGTTTATGCCCCTGCGATTTGAAACTGGATTACAATTGTATGCAAATCTGAAATCGTTGTCTTGCAATTTTGTAAATACTGTACAAAATGTCCTGTACAAATATGTTTGGATGTAATAAAGAGACAGGCTTTTCATTAAGTTTTCCTGTAAGAGGCCAAACTTTGATTAAAGAAGGTCTTACATGCCCATTACGAAAAGTCGTAAATGATATGTTTGGGATTTCTTGTTTGGGATTTCTAGACAGCCAATTTTCGTTTCTAAGCCGTCAATTTGGCCTCTGGCCGCGTGTCATTGAAAACACTGAAGATGTATTCATATATTACAGAACGGCGGGTGCTGTACTCGGTGAGGGATTCAAAGCATTTATTGCTGATTGGGACAAAGTGACTGCCACTGTAAGTCATATTGTTAGATATTATTCAACTTTACTTTCAACTTCAACTTTACTTTATTTTTAACCATAATTATTCATACTTACTCTAATTGATCAGTATAAAGTGTATAAGGTAAAGGATAGATTTATAGTCTGAAATTTATATACATAATTAACTGACTTTCACAAGTTACCCCCATTTCACCGGGTTATAGGTAATCTGTTAACACTCGGCCCCGTAGGCAGCGTAGCTGAGGGAACATTGACTTATTTCCCTCACAGGTGCCCATTTAAACACCTTTTAAATTATAAATTTTTTGCTCAGAAAAATCCGATGGTCCAGGTGGGATTTGAACCAGGGACCTACCACTGGACCACTGCTTCCACTTACTTTGTATAATACATACAAGATTTTTTTTTCTTTGGATATTTTCATTAATTAATTTATGACCCACCTCCATGTTCAAGTGGTTAAGTCTAGTACTGGTTCTTCCCAGGAATGAAGCTTAGGTGAACTGTCTGCCTCATATGACTGACAGTTGAAAAGGGGCGTAAAACTCAAACAAACAAAGTTAGTTAATTTGCATTTAATGTTTTTTTAATACTGAATAGATTAGTAATTGATAGATTTAAGTCATCATGGACGTGTTGACAGCATTATGTGAGATATTGTATACTATATGAATGTGATGTTTCAGGCTGGTGGTCTTGCCCTTGCTGCAGCAGGTATTTATGGTGCTAAATACAGTATTGGTGTAGCAGCTCGCTACACTGAAGCTAGACTTGGGAAACCGTCTCTTGTTAGAGAAACATCCAGAGTCTCCCTCATGCATACATTAAAACACCCAATCGAGGTTTGTTTACTCTTTATGAGATGTTTTAAGTTGGTTCCAGAAATTGTCCAGTTGTGCAACTGTAAAAAATGGCATTTTGTACTTTATTCTAGATATTATTTCTTATGGAATTTTTTATGCCCCAAAAAGGAGGGGCATATAGTAGTCACACCTTCTGGCTGTTAGTATATTGAGTAATGTTCAAATTCATATGTTTTTCTGATCATTGTTGACTGCTTTCTCAGGGAAACATCTTTAATATAATTATTACACTTCTTTGAAGTAATGTCTGAACTTATCTATTTGAATTGAATTGTTACACAGAGTCAAGCATAGTCTTGCCTGGTTAAATACCCTGACAATAAATGATGAGCATGGATAAATTTTCAGACTTCATTAAAATTTCTCTAAACAATGGAATTCTCAGAAAACTGTACTTTTGGCCCAGTCTGATAGGGGTCCGATTTTCAGGGGTTATACTTCTTTATTGCATTTTTAGCTCACCTGATTCATCAGGTGAGCTTTTAGGATCGTTGAATGTCCGGCATCCGTCCACAATTAGTTTGTTTACACTCTAGCAACTGCAGCTCTTAACGAATCATGAATAAACTTGTTCACAATGTATATGGCCACAATGTCTCGGCTAAGTTCGATTATGGGCAAAATCGGACAATAACTAGAGTTATGGGCCCTTGAATTACAAAATTTGCTATTTTAGCTTGTTTACACTCTAGCGCCTTCATTTATTCACCAATCCTAATCATATTTTCAGTAAATGTGTATAACCAAAAGATCTTGGATAAGTTCGATTATGGGCAAAATCGGATCAGAACTTCAAGAGTTATGTGCCCTTGACTTAGAAAATTTGCTGTATTTGAGTTTGTTTACACTCTAACTCATTCATTTATTCACCAATCCTAATAATATTTTCAGTAAATGTGTATAACCAAGAACTCTTGGACAAGTTCGATTATGGGCGGAATCGGACCAGAACTTCAAGAGTTATGGGCCCTTGACTTTGAAAATTTGCTATATTTTAGCTTGTTTACACTCTAGCACCTTCATTTATTCACCGATCCTAATCATATTTACAATGAATGTGTATGATCTGATGGTTTTGGACAAGTTCAGGAAAATTTGCTACGTTTTAGCTTAAAAGTTTAACAGTATTATACCTTCATTTTTGGTTTTGATCTCAAAATCTACGTAAAAATGAGTTTTACGAAATGGAAACCATATTACCTGGTCATTAATTATTGGCCTTTGTTCTCAGGTGAGCGATAAAGGGTCAATGTGGCCCTCTTGTTGTTGTTGCTTTTGCCTCTATTCTTGTTGTTGACTTTTAACTTTTATATTCTTGTCTGTATTGTAGACTGGAAAGAAAGTGTTTGCAAAAAAAGAAAAAGTTCTCAAAGGAATTGTATTAAAGGTAAATAATTTAATAACCTCGTTCCGTTACATGTTTGCCCTTGGTGATAGAAGTTAGACACATATTTAGTTTATACTAACAATTTAATGAAACTATTTTGTCTGTGATTAGAATCTAGAAAATTCATATCTTATCTATGAATTTTATGTACCTCTGCAGGGTTTTAAAAAAAGAGGCGGCCAAAGGCCAAATTGATTGCTTAGAAACAAACATTGGCTGCTTAGAAATTCCAAATATTATCATTTACAAAGTTGGAAATGGCTGAGTCTCCTTTTATCAAGGTTTGGCCTCTTACAGGAAAACTTACTGAAAACCCTGCCTCTGACCAGAGCTTTATGCAAGGTGTGATTTCATACTATGGTGTGCCCAATTTGGACTGGGAAGCACTGATTGCTGTGTGCATCCGTCCAAATTGCAAATTATGGATGTATTTTAGAAGGACTAGGCACACATGATCAGCAAGTCATGACGTTACATGTCGCATACAAGGACCATTTTGTCTTCTCTACTGGGCTGAAAATAAAAATAAGGCAAATAAATAAATTCACACTTTTTGGGGGGTATTTTTTTTTACCATTGTTATATAGTAAAAAAAACTAGCTACCTACCCAGTGCTAAAATTCTGGGTCAGAGCACTCCAAACAAACTTATTTTTATTTTTAGCCTTGTTAAAATATATTCCTTTATGCATTACTCTAGTCTTAAAGGGGGTCAGTTGCTTTCCTTTCTCAAATTATGCTTGTGAAGAAAAGAACTGACGGAAAAGTTGATTTGGACAATATCTAGCACATGCTGAAGTATTTCGGCAAAGATTGCTATTAATTATGGAAGGAAACCTTTATTACTCGTTGTTGTATTGAAACCGAAAGGGTATCCTCGGTCTATTTTTAGAAATGTGTACTTCCTATTTTGACTTGTATTTCTAATTATGTAAACAACGAAACATGTCAGACAGGCCGTGCACAGTAAGAAAAACGTGTTTTAATTAATCTTCTTTACGAATACGAGGTTTTAGTTAAGGTGGGTCACGGGTTTCCTCCCGAAAATTGCCACCACTACAGAGTTTGATCAAATCCTATTAAGATTAATGACGGCAAAATGAAGCTATATTAACTTTTCGGATTTGTAAATGATTCAGCATTGTGCACAGTAAATTTCATAGCTTAATATACAAAATTATCGGAGCAGTACAAGAAATAACGCGAAAAAAAACATATACAACATATCGCTCCACTAGGTGGCCGTTTTTTGAGTGCTTTCAATGGAAATATCATTTGAATGCATCATTTTTGCTTTAGCCAATACTTTGAAGGATGTTCCTGCAAAAAGATTTTCTTGTGCGTTGACTTCTAGAAACTGAATACTTTTCGGAAGGAAACCCGCGACCCACCTTAAATATTAAATATATTTGCCTTATTTATGTTTATTCAACACCACCATAACATGTAGTTTTCGTGCATTTACCTAGTTTTGAAAGCGAGGTTTAATTTTTGGCAGGGGTCTTAAAATAGTTCTATCTAGGGTGCGCACCCTAGTTAGGCAATACCTATTCAATAATGAAAAAAGTGTTTTAAAATGGGTATTTTTCGGTTCTCCAAGTGAAATCCATATACTTCGAATTCAAAATAATGTATTCAATCACTTTTTTAAAAGTTCCTTCTACTCAAATATTCCAACGTAAAACCTTTAAAATATCACTGTGGCAAGGAATTTATATCCAACTTACATACTATGATATAGGTGAAGTGTATAAGCAGATTAACTTGTTTGAATTATCTCCCTTGACTGAATTTGTTACACATACCTGTTGTCATTCATAGATGGATTTTTATATTTTATTTTACAGACTACTTTGAGTTACTAGTGACATTTCCTGTTTCATCTTAGGAACTTAAGACTAAAATGTTAAATTCCTCATTATCTATTCGTATTTCAGCCAGCATTAGAAGAAAGATTACGCGATGTTGTCATAGCAACTAGTCATACCAAAAAGAATAAAGGGTTTTACAGAAATATATTAATGTATGGACCACCTGGTACTGGAAAAACTATGTTTGCAAAGGTAATTTAAAGTTTCTATTTACAAGTTTTAAATTGTTAGCTAGACCTAACATCATTAGACTATGTAAGATAATAAACCTACAGTGCAACCTCTCCAAAGCAACACCCTTTGTGAGCAGCACAATTATGTTGTTGTTGAGAGGTTGTTGATCTACAGAGGTTAGTTAATAGTTAAAACGTACAGTTGGAAAAAATCATGCTGTTGTTGAAGGGAGGTTGTTGCTCAAGAGAGGGTCGCTGTGGAGAGGTTTGACTGTACGTGTAATACATACAGTAGAAATGCCCTGATTTCTAAAACCATATTTTGTTTGTACAGCTTGATTCTTCAGATAATCTATGTAATAAATAATGCTGTTTTACGACAGTGTTTGATGTTTGAAAACTGGATACGTTTGGAGTTTCTCTGATATATATTACAGCTGTCATCTATTTCACAATTCTATGATAATTTCAGAGTTTAGCGAAACATTCCGGCATGGATTATGCTATATTGACTGGAGGAGATGTGGCTCCTATGGGGAAGGAAGGCGTCAGTGCAATGCATAAGGTATTTGACTGGGCTCAAACCAGCAAAAAGGGGTAAGTCATATGTTTGGGATTTTTCTGTATTAATGGACAAACAATTTCCAGAATAGGTTTACATAATATAGGTTATATTATCAAGGAATTTTGTTGCTCTATTGACTTCTTGACAAATCATTCTCAGTATAGCCCGCCCGGTTAGCTCAGTGGCTACGAGTGTTGGTCTACTGATCAAGTAATTATGAGTCCGAAGTTAGTACTGGTTCAGACCTAAATGAAGTCCAATGAAGCTGGTTAGGATAACTGCCCGCCATGATATAACTGAAGAAATGTTGAAAATGGCGTTAAATCCGAAGAAATAAAATACCGTAGATAATTTTCAGTACAAAATGAATTCCCTGTGTTATGAAAAGATAATTTATATTTTCAGAGTATTGCTATTTGTAGATGAAGCTGATGCATTTTTACGGAAAAGAAACAGAGTAAGTCTATTTACATTTATGGGTTTTTTGAAGGTCAGTTTTCCATAGCCGTCACACACTCGGTGCACATGAATTATGATGTAGGCCACAGTGTGTACTACGTTTTTCTTCATCTACCGTGCAATTGTTAAACTAGTTCCCATTCCATGATGCAGTGCCAGTCTATACATTTAAGTTTAATTTCCATGAGTATTTTCAGTATTTTGATATTAAATCTGTCCATATTTTGTGATTGGTTGCTTCATTCAATCTTAATATCTATCTGAAGTATGACTGTCATTTCTTCTTAAATAAAAGACACACTGATGCACCATCTAGATACACATTTGGAAGTTATCATTCTATTTTAAACACTCGCAAAAAAGTGCTTTTGTGTAATAGGAAAAACCTTGTTGCTGAAACATCAATTTTTTATAGAGATAATTGTCCAATTAAATGATATGTGCTAAATCTGGTACTTAGAACATCTTTAAGAAATATTTCACTTAGGGTAATGTTACCTTCTCGTGAAAAACAGCACTACCCAACATTTTGGGTATTTTCTTTTCAATATGTAAATAGCATTTTGACGGGTATTTTGGTTTCAATGTAACAAAATAAATTGTAAAAAAAAATTTCCGTCCTACCTGTCCTCTGAAAATTCTCTGGGTAGGGTCACCGTAAACAAACATTTTTAAGGATGGTCTTATTTACTGAACATGAAGAATTATGTGGTATGTGTATATATTACAGGAATTAATTAGTGAAGACATGAGAGCTACACTGAATGCATTTTTATACAGAACCGGGGAACAATCTAACAAGTAAGTCATAATACTGTATTTTCATTTATTTTCGTTGGGCTCAGTTTTCGTGGTGTTTACTAAAATGGCTCTTTCGTGGGGACATAAATTTGTGGATTTTGATTTTTGAAAAGAAATGCATTATCTCTGCATTTAAATTCATGGGGATTTGATTTCGTGGATAAGCCGACCCACGAATCTACAAAATTAAATCTCCAACGAAAATTAATGATTCAACAGTATACATGCACATTTCTTGCACCATGATCCAGGGTTCTCAATAAAAACCCGGCCACCAGCCGATTTAGCATTTCTTTTCTAGAATTTCTTTTTTTTCTGATAAAATAGTAACCAGACGATGGATTTGATTTTTAATTTCTGACTAAATATTATGTCTAAAGGTAAAATGTAATCATTTACAGGTTTATGATAGTGTTAGCCAGTAATACACCAGAACAATTTGATTGGGCCATCAATGATAGAATAGACGAAGTGGTAGAATTTGCATTACCTGATTTGTTTGAACGTCAAAGATTAGTACGGCAATATTTTGAAGAATATGTTCTTTCAGCATTTGAGGCCAATAGGTAACTGATATATAGTATACAGTGCAACCTCTCCAAAGCAACATCCTTTGGGAGTACCAAAATTATGTTGTTGTGAGGTTATTGCTCTATAGAGGTTAATTTAATCGATAAATCACGCAGTGGGAAAAGAGCATGCTGTTTTTGAAGGGAGGTTATAGCTCAAAAGAGGGCCGCTAGAGAGAAGTTGCACTGTACTTGTTTTACATTTCTGTATCTGATTTTTGTTCTTGTAAATTTAATATCAGATTAATAATGATGTAAGTATGTTAGATTGTTCCATTCTTGTTAGCTTGTCTGTTTTCAAAGAAGAAGTAAAAAAATTGTGATTTAATGCAGCATCTGCATCGTCGTCATTCAAAAACTTTATTGTACCTTATAACTCAGAAACTATAAGAGGTAGCAACATAAAACTTCATAGATGGACGGATCTCACTGAGGCGGTGAACAGACGAGCATTGATACCGCCTGCAGCACTCTTGTATTAAAATTTCTAAAATGAACAAAGATTTAAATGGCTGGTTTTTAATGCTTCATCTGTACATTGATTTCATTTATCATTTAATTGTTTTTTTAACAGAATCAAATGTGCTGAGTTTGATTATGACAAGAAATGTTCTGAGATTGCTAATATAATAGATGGATTATCTGGTAGAGAGATTTCTAAACTAGGTGTTGCCTGGCAGGTATGTACTTTATTATACCCCCAGATATGAAATATATGGGGGCTATATTGGATTCACGCTTGACGGTCGGTTGGTCGGTCGGTCCGTGCGTCTGTAGACACAATTTGTACGGAGAATTTCTCAGCAACTACTTACAGGATTTCAATAAAACTTCACAGAAGTGATCAGTAGTAAGCCTAGTTGTGCTAGCTTAAAGCATTTTTCGTTCGGATTAATTTTCACTGAGTTATACCCCTTTGTTGTTTTTATTCAGTATATACAATAGGCAAATTTTGTCCGGAGAATTTCTCAGCAATTACTCACAGGATCTCAATGAAACTTACAGAAGTGATCAGTAGTAAGCCTAGTTGTGCATGCTTAAAGCAATTTTCGTTCGGATTAATTATCACTGAGTTATACCCCTTTGTTGTTTTTATACAGTATATACAATGGGCAAATTTTGTCCGGACAATTTCTCAGCAACTACTCACAGGATTGCAATGAAACTTCACAGAAGTAATAAGTAGTTAGCCTAGTTGTGCATGCTTAAATCATTTTTCATTTGGATTGATTTTCACTGAGTTATAGCCCTTTGTTTTTTTCTACAGTATATACAATAGGCAAATTTTGTCCTGACTATTTCTCATTGACTACTGCCAGGAATTCAATAAAACTTCTCAGAAGTGATAAGTACTTAGCCTAGTTGTGCATGCATTAAGCTTGTCTTGGTTGGTTAAATTTTCACCGAGTTATGGCCCTTTGTTGTTTTTTATACAGTGTATATACAATATCTCAGTAACTACTCATAGGAATTCAATGAAACTTCACAGAAGTTATAAAAAGTAAGCCAAGTTGTGCATGCAATAACCAGGTTTTGTTTGGATTAATTTTCACTGAGTTATGGCCCTTTGTTTTATACAATTAGGTAAATTTTGTCCGTACCATTTCTCAGCAACTACATGCAGGAATTCAGTGAAACTTCTTAGAAGTGATAAGTAGTTTGCCAAGTTGTGCATGTCCACAATAGGTTTTGTCCAAGTAAGTTTTAATGAGTTATGGCCCTTTGTTATTTTTTATATAATGTATATTTAGAAACTGGTCAGGATATATCTAAGCAACAATTTGCAGGTATTAAAAAAATGAAAATGCATTATATTTCCCTCTGTAAAATGTAACAATAACTGTGTCAAGGCCGCATCTGGGGGTATTCATCACCATTAGTGATAGTTCTAGCTCAAAGGTCAAGGTCACACTTAGAGGTCAAACGTCATAAACGAGCATTATAGACCTTGTCCGGGCTGTATCTCCCTTATGCATAGAAACTTTTTAAGATAACTTGGCATAATTGTTAAACACCATGAGACGGTGTGCAGTGCGTAAGATCAAGGTCTCTAGCTCAAAGGTCAAGGTCACACTTAGAGGTCAAACATAAAAAATAATGGCTGTGTCTCCCTTATGCATTGAATTATTTAAAAATGACTTGCCATAATACAATGCGACCATGTGTCTTGGGCAACACCCAGATTTTTATAGGTCAAAGGTCAAGATTACACATTCAGTCAAATATATTTTCCTTGTCTGTGCTGTAACTTCTGTTTGCATTCAAGGATTTTTAAATAAATTGGTATAAAAGTTTACTTCAATGAAATGATGTGTCATGAATATCACCCATACTAGAAGTTCAAAGGTCAAGATCACAAGCTGGCTAAACAGGGGCTAGACATGTTGCCCTTGGGCTTCTAGTTATATTTAGTTTTCGAGTTATCTCCCTTTCAATTCTATTTACAGTTGCTTATCAAAAATCATGATTTAAATTTAGGTAATTCACATAAATACAATTATTCTGCCAATAATATAATTGTCAGGTATAGCTTTATACACTTTAATATTGATCAAATTTAGTCACTAGTCATATTTCCTCAGACATTCTAAAGTTACTGCCCTTTGACTAATTGTGATATTTTGCTATTTGAAATTTTATTGTACGGCGACTGGAATGCTTATTTTTAAGTGGCAATGCAAAATCGCAACTTCTTGCACGAAGCAGATTACTGACAGTGCCCGAAATATCAGCAATGGTCATCACATGATATAAACAAAACAGAAATAGAGCGAGGTCACGTGTTACTCACACCAACTAGTGTTAGCTTGTATAAATATTGTATCAGTATTTTTATACATGTATTATCAAAATATCTCAATTTATGTCGTAATGTCTTGGAATTACTTTCAATTCTTTTGTGTACTTCAAATTTCAGTCCTTTACTTTTCTCTGTCGACTTGTAGTTATAATCTTATCATGTTATACATGTTTGTAACTGGTAGTGGTTACTATATCATCATAATAAAACTTGTATAACTTCAGGCTTCAGCATATGCCTCTGAGTCCGGAGAGTTAACTGAAGAAATCATTGATGAGAAAGTAAAGGATGCTATGATTGCTCACAAGAAGAAACTTCTGTGGCAAGAAGACCAATCTCTGTACACAAAACCTGAACAATCCTATGTATCACCTAAAGCAGCCTCTATGCTGATAACTAAACAAGAACCTCCTGTTACACAGAGTTGATAGATATAACTATATACTATGTACTGTAGATCTACACTGAATGTCGTATTCTTGTACGAATGATTAGAGAGTTTGAATTATTGCTACACATGGTCATGATGAGCTACGACAAGTTGACCTTGACATTCTGAAGGTTAAGTTTGAAACTGAAGAGCTGAACAATTAACTCAGGAAACGAGTTGTTGTAGATAATGCTACTTGTTGTAGAAATGATGTTGTAGAGATGATAATATAGATAGTGGCAGAGGTAAAGTTGATGATCTACATTGCTGGATGACTTCTGTCTGTTTTATTTATGGTGGGAAAATATCATTTTTCTTGGTAGGTTGTTTGAAGCAGAAGTTAATTATTTGATACACAATGTGTTTGTGTTAAGTACATCTAAGCTTCGCTGAGAAGCTATCGTACCTTGTAACCAGATTATAATTATCATTGTAAAAATTATCAAAATTGAAAATTGTTTCTGATTTTAATACCAAGTAAGTACTCAATCTGATCAAAACATTTAATACAATCTGTAATGTTTTGTATTATCATAATTTTGACAGAGCAGTGTTATATTGTATACTGGTACTCATACAGTACTCGGTATTCTGTTTATTATTGTATATTGTACTAATGTTGACCTATATTTCACAAATCAATATAAAACTTAATGTTGTTTTCGTGTGTAACATTTTTATCATTGAACATTGTTATAGATTCATGTTTTTAAAAGTTGATTCGTAATAAATTTATGAAAGTACATGTATACATGCAATTTTTTCTTCTATGCATCAGATTTTTATGACCCGTCAGTCTTAACAGTGGAAGGGCATAACATCACCATCCACCAGTCCTGTTCTTCCGTCTGTTCAAATTTTGGTTTCCGAGCGATAACTCGAAGAAATATTTCATTGGTTTGGTTTCATATTCTACAATAAAATTCAGGTCAATTCTGTTAAAATCCAAACAGTATCACAAGAGTTATGGCCCTTTTTTTGACTTAGTGCTCAGTGAGGTCATTCATGTCCCCCAGGCACATTTCTAGTTAACTGATATATAACATAATATTTAACATGGTAAAGACAAGTAGCCATGTTGAGGTACTAAATTTATGACCATTTATCACTGCTGGCAAGAGGTCTCGATATAATATCCAGTAAGAAGTGCTACCTGCATGACTAGTACAACAACCTGTAATAGAGATGTCAATATTGCTATTTGTTGCCCTAGTTCTCACAGCAGGATCAGTTCATAATCATATCATTTACCTTACTAAATGCGAATTTGGGTAGGTCCGCCTTTTTGTTACATCCTCAAACAAACTTCTCGTCTCAGTACATCCAAAGAATGCGTATTTTGTTGTATCCCAGGTAACATGGGTAATAAATGTAATGATAAGGCTGATGCAAGTGCTAAATCAGCAATGGCATTACCAATTTCTGATGTCAAAAATCCATATACTGATCTTAAATCTTTTATCACGTGAGCACTAGTGCTCGGAGAGCTATTAGTATCAATCAATGTATGCCGTCCGTCCGGCGTCAACAATTGGGGTTGTTAACACTCTAGAGGTTTTGAATTGATCTTCACCAAACTTTGTCAGAATGATTGCCCTAATGATGTATTGGACGAGTTCAAACATGGGCCATCTATGGTAAAAATTTGGTTACTGGGTCAAATCCCACTGTAAAGGTCACAGTTTTTATTGGATCTTCATCAAATCTTATCAGAATGTTTGTCTTTATGATATCTCGACAAAACTAAAAATTAGGTCACCAGGTCAAATCATTGGTGAACCTAAATCGCACTGTACAGACAACATTGTTTACTCTGAGAAAGAAAGAAGTTGCAATGATATGAAAGAAGTTTTTACTCAGGTGAGCGAAAAAGGGCGATCATGGCCCTCTTGTTTTAACTTTATCCGATATTCTTGGCTGTTCCAATGGGATGCTGACATTTCAACAATGGGTATGCTGTCATCAGAAGTCGAAAGAAATAATTGTCATACCCTCGTAGTGGAGCCATCCTTAAAAAATCTAGGTAGGATTTTATCAAAGTTTATTTTTTACTTTGAATCCAAATACCTGTCAAAATGCTGTTGATATATTAAAAAAATAAATACCGAAGAGACCAAAAAAAGTTGGGTAGAGTCGTTTTAGGATGGCCTAATCAATTTTTGTAATCTATAAAGTATTTTGCTGGTGAGTCATCAAACAGCAAGTTGTTTTGTAACAAGCCTGTTGTTATTAAAACTAGAAATTGTTTTATACTGTCAGGTTTATTCTCATTGATACAAATGATGAAGAATTTCCTGCTTGACATATTTATCTCTGATGTAATAAACACATATTTTAATATATCTTGTTTGACACCTCTTTTCCTCCCACGTTACATTTACACGTATTTCTCAGTTACGGAAATGCCCGAGTAGTAACGATCGATGCTGGGCTGACGTCACTAATTATAGTCATTTCAGTATGTTCTGCCAGACTTCGGTAGGGGTTAGAGCGTTGGTCTACTGATAATGAGCTCGAACCTCGGACAAGGCTCACACTAGGAGTGACATTTGACTGAAGGGTATTACATCCTATGCTAATTTGTCCTCCACCTCTGAATTATGTGGGGGTAGCTTGGTAATAGCTTGTTGATAGAATGTGGTTAGTACCATAGGCATTCAATTCCGTGATTTTTATACGTTTACAGACGTTATTTTTCAATTTAACTAATCAAACAACGCAAATCTGTTGAAAGAAATATCTTCATTTTTTTCCCTTATTGGGTGTATAAAAAGGCGTTTTTTATACACCAAATAAGGTTAAAAATAGAAGATTTTACTTTCATAAACGTATAAAAATCACGGAATCGAGTGCCTATGTTTAGTACTAGTTTAAGGGAATCTGGTTAGGATTATTGCCCGCAACGATATAATTATATAAGTGAAATAATGTTGAAAATGGCGTTAAATCTGATGAAATAAATGGAGTAAGGAAAATCTGCAGAAAAAAAGAAAGGATGAACAATATTGTTATTCTTACACAGTGACTGTATTGTAGCAAATATGCTATGAACCGTTTTTTTTATATAAATTTTATTACACTAGTATGTACAGTATGACCTCTCTAAATCAACACCATAATTTTTGGGGGTAGTAAAATTATGTTGTTGTTAGTAGATTGTTACTCTAGAGAGATTAAATTAATAGTTAATTCTAAAAAAAAAACGTTTTAATTATCAAGAACAAAATGGCCTCCTAATAAAAGCCATCTGTCAATAAATACCACATTTGTCTTTCCAAGGGGTAGCCTTTATACAAAGGAATGGCTGTATCAATAAAGACACGTGTATGGAATGACATCATTGACTTCATCAAGTATGCATATCTTTGTTACATTGTATGTCACTATACTGTATTTACATAACATGTACCTACATAACAAATATGTAGATAGTAACATTGTTACGTGGTATAAATGTCTGAAACAACATTACGGACACATCAAACATGATTTTATTACCATGTTAAGTATCGTTCTTACAAATAAAACATACAGGACTGTTGATACCATATACCTCGTTCAAACAAAGCTACATACTCTTACATCTAGGTTTTATCATTTCCAAATAATAAGACTGTAATTGAGACGGAGTGACACTTTTTTGACTTGGCCCCGTCCCGCACAGAGGATGCCCCTTCCAAATTCGTTTATGAAATTGACCAGCCGAAAGCCGCATTAGTAAGACTAGGTTTTATCATGCGAGTATTATTTTGTTGTCAACCTCAGTTAACTATTTACGTGAGCTCGTGGTGTGAGACCGCATGGGAGGTCAACATGATCACATTATTTTCTATTTCATGTTTGATAATACATTTTTGCGTACGGAATTACTTCACACACTGATAATATAAAATATTAAATACAGAATCCTTGGATTAAAGAATTTATAATTACTACGCTATGCGGTACATCCATAGACATTACAATGTGCTTGAAACATTTCGGGTTAGTTGTCTTCACAGCACGGTATTTCAGATTTCACGTCACACATGTCCATCAATGGTTCTTCCTTCAATTCATGTGGACAACCATCTGACTTACTGTAACATCGACATGTCACTGAAACATATAACACCAATAGTCAATACATGTCACTGAAACATATAACACCAATAGTCAATACATGTCACTGAAACATATAACACCAATAGTCAATACATGTCACTGAAACATATAACACCAATAGTCAATACATGTCAATGAAACATATAACACCAATAGTCAATACATGTCACTGAAACATATAACACCAATAGTCAATACATGTCCTTTGCTGTTATTATCTGTCATCATGAAAAGTTGGCCTTCGTTCAGAGATTTATTTCGTCTATCATACGAATTAAGTGGGCAATAGTGACACTAGACTGACGGTAGTACACTAGAGTGACGATTGTATGCTAGACTGACGGTAGTACACTAGACTGACGGTAGTACACTAGAGTGACGATTGTATGCTAGACTAACGGTAGTACACTAGAGTGATGGCAGTACACTAGACTGACGGTAGTACACTAGAATGACGATAGTACACTAGACTGACGGTAGTACACTAGAATGACGATAGTACACTAGACTGACGGTAGTACACTAGAATGACGATAGTACACTAGACTGACGGTAGTACACTAGAATGACGGTAGTACACTAGACTGACGGTAGTACACTAGAATGACAGTAGTACACTAGACTGACGGTAGTACACTAGACTGACGGTAGTGCACTAGACTGACGGTAGTACACTAGAGTGACGATTGTATGCTAGAATGACGGTAGTACACTAGAATGACGGTAGTACACTAGACTGACGGTAGTACACTAGAGTGACGATTGTATGCTAGAATGACGGTAGTACGCTAGAATGACGGTAGTACACTAGAGTGACGATTGTATGCTAGAATGACGGTAGTACACTAGACTGACGGTAGTACACTAGAATGACGGTAATACACTAGACTGACGGTAGTACACTAAAATGACGGTAGTACACTAGACTGACGGTAGTACACTAGAGTGACGATTGTATGCTAGAATGACGGTAGTACACTAGAATGACGGTAGTACACTAGAGTGACGATTGCATGCTAGAATGACGGTAGTACACTAGAATGACGGTAGTACACTAGAGTGACGACTGCATACTATCATATAATACTAGAGTGACGATTATATACTAGAGTGACGGTAGTTCACTAGAGTGCCGATTGTATACTAGAGTGACGGTAGTACACTAACATGACGGTAGTATACTAGAGTGGGGGTTGTAAACCAGAGTGACGGTAGTACACTATAGTGACGGCAGTACACTAGAGTGACGGGTGTACACTAGAGTGACGGTAGTATACTAGAGTGATAGTTGTACACTAGAGTGACAAATAAATCACACATTGCACCCGTGAAACGTTGTGTTGGAATTGCTCATATCATTATGTAGGACATTCCAAGTGAATATGAGCACTGCACATGTACATACTGTTGGGTGTGAAACAATCTGCAATGTTAATTCCACAAAAATAAGTATAATCTACTTACATTTTCCTGGTTTCTTATCAGGTTCTACTTGAAGTATGATATTGACTGGAGGATTTTGTGTGACGGATGGGGTCAGCATTCTCATATTTCCTTGAAGCACTTTGAGAGCTTCCAGTAATCTCAGCGCATCTGTTTGACTTTGTGGTGGTGTGTGTTGATGTACTGGTGTAGGTGGCACAGCTGGCCATTCTAGGAACACATTAAAGTTGATCGGTGGTTGATGGGCTCCTGGTTGATGGGCTCCTGATTGATGGGCTCCTGGTTGATGGGCTCCTGATTGATGGACACCTGGATGATGGGCTCCTGGTTGTATCTGTCTGATTTCTTTATTTGCTGCATGACTTACTTTGGGCTGTGTTATAGAGATTGTTCTATTTTTACTATGTTTGACGCTTGTTGTTTTATTTACAGTACTGGTTGTCTTATTGTCTACTCTTGCATTTATAGTGTTAGTAAGTTTGTAGTTTGGGAGTTCTCTCTTCGGTTGAATCGGTACATTGCCATGAATGTAATGACTATTGGTCACGATTGGGGCAGAAGTGGCTTGGTTCTGGTAAGAAATGGGCGTAGTTCGAGTAGCAGTTGTCGTTAGATGAACATGGCCAATATTCGCGTGAGTGGACGCATGCTCCTCACGTATGTGATTAAGAATATGTCGCACATGATCCACAAAGCCTGTACTATCATCTTTAGCAAGCACATTCTTATCTGTGACAATCGGCGTTTGAGGCGTTGTTGTTTGATCTATCGAGGTTGGTTTCTGGTTTGTAAGACGCCTTACTGTAGCTTTGCGTTTTCCACTTCCTCTTTGTCTTTGATGTGCTTGTTTTTTCTTATTTCCTCTTTGTTGCTTGTTTATCGTTCTTCGTCCACCGACTCTGTTTGAGACAGTAATTCGCAATGGTTTACTATTTCTGCGTCCGTTATTCGATCGGACGATTACTGGAGGCGATAATGGAAGGGCGTTGCTCCCATCTGATTGGTTGCTACCAGTGACTTGGTTACTTCCGGTCATTTGTTTGGTACTTGATGTGGGTTGTCGGCTTTCAGTGGCTTGTTTAAATTTTCTTGGCGTGAACCAGTTCTTAACATAACGACCCCCATTAACTGTCCTTCTTGCTGACGTGGATGGCTGATTAGTTTCTGGTCGTTGATGATTCGATGATTTTGCTGTCCAGTCATGTGCTGGTTGGTCAACGGGTACAATTGTTGCAGGTTGCCACAAATTTATAGGAGCGAGTTGTTTCTTTACAGCAACATCATTATTTTGGTGTTGAACGAAATTTGGTCGTACTGTTTGTAGGACTTGCGTCTCTTTCGGTTGGTTTGGCAATGGAAATATTGTGGACGGAACCAGTTTTGAACGATCCGAATGTTGATTAGCTCGATAGCTAACATTTTGCTTTAAATATTCGTTTCTTGGTCGTGTTTGATACAGCTTGTGTGAGACATGAAGACCGTTTGGCGGCAGTCTTTTTGATACAGGTGTGTTTGATTCCGTGTTGAATCGTCTTGGTGCCGTTGTTGGTACAGCTATCGATGGACTGTCGATGTATATTGGTAATGGTGATTGTTGTTCGTTTGGATAATTGTTGTTGGACTGAGATAATGGTCCTTTTCGTGTAGATCTCATTCTTTTATCATTAGCCATAATATGTCGTGAAGAAGAAGTTATAACACGTCCAGTTTTTTGTGGTTTGACAGTAGATGTGTAACCTGACTGAATTGTGTATTGTTCGGACGGTTGCAGAGGCAAGTTGTTCACTGGTTGTTTTTGTCTGTTTCTTATAATACCAGATGCTTGTTTGGTTTGCACTCGCCATGGTGGATTTTCTTGTGTCCAGCTGTTGGTCACACTTGGATTAATTGGTCGCCTATTTTCATGTTGTTGAAACCTGGTGGCTGTATTAGCTGAGTTCAGTTGCTGCTTTTTAGATCGTGGTTGCAGTTGTTTTGGCCTAGGTTTAGTCATTTCTTTGTTGAGAGGGTGCATATTGTGTTGTGCTTGTTGCTGCTGTGGTCTGGTATTGGACATATTTGGGATTGGTTTGTGTGCATTTTGTTTTGTTTTGGGCAAACCTGGATTTGGTAGATGAGCATTGTGATTTGTTTGAGCCAAGTTGTTGGATAAACCGTTCGGTTGGTGGGTATATTGTTTTGCTGGTTGCTTTTGTGGCCGGATGTCGGTCATAGCTTGGTTTAGTTGGTGGTTACTTTGTTGTGTTTGTTGTTGTCGTGGCCAGGTTTTGGACATACCTTGGTTTGGTGTATCAGGATTTGTTTGTTGTTCTTGTGGCCAGGTTTTAGAAATACCTTGGATTGGTTGTTGCGTATTATGATTAGTATGTTGTTGTGGACGAGTTTTGGTCACACCTTGGTTTGGGTAATGTGTTGCTTGATTTTGTTGTTGTCTGTTGTTAGGCACACCTGGGTTTGATTGGTGCGTATTTTGTTTCTGTTCTGACCAGATGTTGGTCACACCAGCCTTCTGTTGGCGTTTAACCTGTAATCTTTGTTGAGGTTGTGACCCTGTGTTTGCTATTCCAGGGTTCGGGCGACGTGGATTCTTTTTTTGTTGTTGTCGTTGTTGTGGCCTTGCGTCAGTCATACCTGGCATAGTACGGTGTGTATTCCGATTAGTTTGTTGTTGGTGTGGCCAGGTGTTAGTCACACCAGTGCTCTGTTGGTGTGTATTTTGTTTTGTTTGTTGTTGTTGTGTATGTTGTTGTTGTGGCCGAGTGTTGGTCCCTTCTGCATTCTGTTGGTGTGTATTTTGTTTTGTTTGTTGTTGTTGTGGCCAGGTGTCAGTTACACCAGTGCTCTGTTGGTGTGTATTTTGTTTTGTTTGTTGTTGGTGTGGCCAGGTGTTAGTCACACCAGTGCTCTGTTGGTGTGTATTTTGTTTTGTATGTTGTTGTTGTGTATGTTTTTGTTGTGGCCGAGTGTTGGTCCCTCCTGCATTCTGTTGGTGTGTATTTTGTTTTGTTTGTTGTTGTTGTGGCCAGGTGTCAGTTACACCAGTGCTCTGTTGGTGTGTACTTTGTTTTGTTTGTTGTTGGTGTGGCCAGGTGTTAGTCACACCAGTGCTCTGTTGGTGTGTATTTTGTTTTGTATGTTGTTGTTGTGTATGTTGTTGTTGTGGCCGAGTGTTGGTCCCTCCTGCATTCTGTTGGTGTGTATTTTGTTTTGTTTGTTGTTGTTGTGTATGTTGTTGTTGTGGCCAAGTGTTGGTCCCTCCTGCATTCTGTTGGTGTGTATTTTGTTTTGTTTGTTGTTGTTGTGTATGTTGTTGTTGTGGCCGAGTGTTGGTCCCTCCTGCATTCTGTTGGTGTGTATTTTGTTTTGTTTGTTGTTGTTGTGTATGTTGTTGTTGTGGCCGAGTGTTGGTCCCTCCTGCATTCTGTTGGTGTGTATTTTGTTTTGTTTGTTGTTGTTGTGTATGTTGTTGTTGTGGCCAAGTGTTGGTCCCTCCTGCATTCTGTTGGTGTGTATTTTGTTTTGTTTGTTGTTGTGTATGTTGTGGCCAGGTGTCAGTCATACCAGTGCTCTGTTGGAGTGTATTTTGTTGTGTTTGTTGTTGTTGTTGTTGTGGCCAGGTGTCAGTCATACCAGTGCTCTGTTGGAGTGTATTTTGTTTTGTTTGTTGTTGTGTATGTTGTGGCCAGGTGTCAGTCATACCAGTGCTCTCTTGGAGTGTATTTTGTTTTGTTTGTTGTTGTGTATGTTGTGGCCAGGTGTCAGCCATACCAGTGCTCTGTTGGAGTGTATTTTGTTTTGTTTGTTGTTGTGTATGTTGTGGCCAGGTGTCAGTCATACCAGTGCTCTCTTGGAGTGTATTTTGTTTTGTTTGTTGTTGTGTATGTTGTGGCCAGGTGTCAGTCATACCAGTGCTCTGTTGGAGTGTATTTTGTTTTGTTTGTTGTTGTGTATGTTGTGGCCAGGTGTCAGCCATACCAGTGCTCTCTTGGAG